>LVTN01000658.1:83127-111686 GCA_001649415.1 Musa itinerans | reverse complement strand
ACTTATCTCAACATATGGATTAGATAACAAATGACAATTGACTTTATCATCAAAATCCGAGATTCAACATTGGTATCATGCCCAAAGTAATGAGCATAATGATCATGCTTAATGAGTTTATATTTTGAAATTATATATGATGATTCTTGTAATTTATGGCTTATCGATCTTTGCCATAATAAAAGTTGCTTTTTCGATTTTAAACATGATGCATGTTTTGATTTGGCATAAATGATAAAGGCATGCTTGTATGAAATAAAAAGGAAATACATTTTTCTTGAAAACTTCTCAATCCCTATTTTATCGAGTTTTCAATGAGAGATTAATGAATCTATCTATGTTTTTTTTTTTATGAATCTCTTGAAAATAATTTTGATTTGATGATTGGAATTTGAATGAGCTTTATCTTGATTTTTTTTAGATTTATAACTTGAAATTTCCTATGCTTGAATCAAGATATTATATCATTTGATCTCCTATGTTTCTTTTTGCTATTTATAAAAGAAGAGATTTGTTGAAATAAATCATGTCTTGTGGCATTCATAATTTGATATTAATATCTTTCATGTCGTGATTTTCATATGACGCCTTTGTATTTTTGTGATGACTTGAACATTTACACTATTATGTTCTTTCTTTCTTCTTTCTTGTTTATAATGACAAAAGGGGGAAAGAAAATAGCTAGCATCTCAAAAGAACCAAATTTGCTAGCTTGAATGATAAACTTAGACATGTTAGATCTCCCAAATGCATAAATTCTTCTTATACATTTTTCGAATATGATCTTGACTTCTTGAATTTTAGACTTGAATCTTCTTTTTGAATCAAAATCATTTCCCTATCATTCCTTCTATATACAAAAGAAGAGATATGACTCTTTTAGGCTCCAAGTTTGAATCCATTTAGAGCCGATAAATATCTCTCTCATCCCTACTTAGATACAACAACAATTGAGTACACAAATTGGGAAAAACACTGTTGTAATCTTGAGAGTTCTCCTCCTCTAGCCTAAGTGTTTAGAATTTTATTTAGGGAGGAGTAAGTGGGGGTTGTAAAGGTTCTCTCCTAAACCTCTCAAAAGAAGAATCGAGTTGTAAGGGTAGTTGATCCATTAAAGGAAGATCCATAATAAAAGCCGGTGGCCTTAACGGAGGAGGAATCGGAAGTGGATGTAGGTCACAACGATCGAACCACTATAAATCAGTTTGTATTTCTTTTTTAGTAATTTACCTTTACTGTAAACTGTTTTACCTTCTTATTGCTTTCACTATGCTCCCTTACGCTTTCAAGTTAATATCTTTCCGAAATGGGTTTAATCGAAATGAAATTTTGAACCGACGTTATTTTTATCAACTACACTAATTCACCCCCGCTCCCCCCTCCTCTTAGTGCCGACTCGATCCTAACACCGATTTCCTAAAGTGAACCCACAGGAACCACTCCTCACCGATCCCATGGTTTAATCGAAATGAAATTTTGAACCGACGTTATTTTTATCAACTACACTAATTCACCCCCGCTCCCCCCTCCTCTTAGTGCCGACTCGATCCTAACACCGATTTCCTAAAGTGAACCCACAGGAACCACTCCTCACCGATCCCATAGTCGAGAAAATAAACTTGGCTCCACATTAATAGTCTATGGCATAGCCTGACTTCACCAGTCAGACGAACGATAAGAGGACCACGTCCTACTTGACCCGAAGAAGCAAAGAAACTCGACTAAAGGCGTCATCGCAATAGTCCCCAAACATTGCCCTTGGGAGCATGCACCGACATGCCACCCGCATTAAATTTTTCCACCATGCCGTGATGACGGGAGCCTTGATAGAAGCCCATATGCTCCACCTAATGCCCAAGCATAAAAGTCATACCTTGGGCCAAGTCGGGGCAAACATACAGAAGAGACTCTTTACTCTCTTAATTCATTATTAGTACCCTTATCTTCCTCCCCCTTTGCTTTCTTGACTTAAGCATCAAAGGGGTCGAGCCAGGTCACCCCGATGCACGCCTGCTGTGCAGGGTTATCGATGTAGCCCGGAGGTGCGACCAAAAAGCCACTTAGCAAAGGACCCAGCTCCCAAACTAAGCTTTGCCGCTTGAAGACTGAGGCACTCTTAGCGTGTTGCCTCTCCCTATAGCTTTCTTCGTCTTACCCACAACACTAGCTCCATGTCAATCAAAAAAAGTAATTAAAAAGGACCTATACTTTCGATAGAGAATCAATCGAGTTGACTCATCAATCGACGGTCTCCATGTGTTAACAAGTTCCAAAAATACATCATTACTAAATATTTTTACCAATTTATTCCGGATTGATAAGGAGAGTATAATTAGATGTGAAAAAATTGGAAGGTTATTTGGAACCTCGATATTTTGATATTTCTCTACAAACTTTGAAACTTTCGAGGAGTTAGCCATCATTGTCCAATCAATCACGAGGCTCCCGTTGCCTTCGATCACTTTGATGAATGGAAACATTGATCATGGCTTCAGAAGGGCAATGATTTAGATGTCCAATCCATCACGGGCTTAAAACTCTCAATGCAAAGTCCCTATGGCTCTTATGGAAGAACGGAAATGTGATTTTGCATAGTGATCAGCCTCTCAATCTCCAAACTATTTGGTTCAAAATCCAAGCTTTGACGTATAAACATTACGGAGGGGAAGAGGGGAATGAACACCAGTCTGCTTCTTAACACAGCTACAACCTACACACACTCGGCAATGATGGTGTTTTCGCTGCTAATTCATCTGATGTTGATACAGGTCATGTCATCAAAAAATTGGTGCAGCAGAGTGCAACATACACAAAGCCATTGATGCGGAACAAAGAGACTGTTGGGGTATAACAGATGAGAGAGACATGGAAGAACATAAATAGAGAACAGATGCTATGAAGCTTATGCATTCATTTAGTAACCCCATCAACATCCCTTGGGAACTTAGAAATAATGCATAGGACTGTTTTCTTTTCTTTTCTTTTCTTTTCTTTTGTTTTTTTTTTTCTAACACAATACACTCTCACTTGCCTAGATTAGAAATCGAACCAAGTCAACGGTTTAACTATTCTAAATTAAAAAAGAATTAGATTCTGATGATTTGGTTTCGATTCTTGAAATCTAGAATCGAAATTGAAACCAACAAATCCAATTTAGTTCTGAACCAATCAGATTAAAAAAAAAGCCTAAATATCCTTGCAAATGATGAATCTCTTTCTAATAATTTAATAATCGATTAATTGAATGAGTATTTTAAAAAAAATAATAATAAATGATTTTATTTTGAAATTAGAATCAAAATAAATGATTTTATTTAAGACAATTAAAATGGCCGATTCCAAATCCAAGAGCAGGGCTTCCCTTGCCAACGTGACAAGCAGTGATGATGATGTTGCTTGCGCTGTTTTTGTTTTGACCATCATATTAACAATGAAATGTAACGTCCAGAACTAGCAGTACTCCATAATAAACCTCCTTGCAGTAGCACATCAGTTTTGCGATTTACATGTACAGGAGACACGCACGGACTCCCACGCTATCATCGGCTATTATTGTGGGTATGTAAAAGACGAGAGGTGAAAATAGAAAGGATGGCTGTCTGCATTAGTTCGCATCTTTCAGCAAATATTTTCAGGTCTGCTACGCTTTCTCAACTTGGGAGGCGGCATCGGCATTTCCTTCTTTGGCCTTTTTTGCTTCGTAGTCTTTTACTGCCGCCTTGATTGCATCTTCGGCAAGCATGCTGCAATGGAGCTTCACCGGGGGAAGTGAAAGATGCTTTGCGATTTCCCTGCAACATTCAGGAGGGTGTTATGGAGTTAGAAGGGAGATCAAAAATACAAACGTCAGCCTATTGAGGAAGAAATTAAGTCTGGCCTTATCATGCCCCTGAACAAAGAAAAGTGTTGAGCTAGCAAATAACAGGAGGATGTTATGGAGTTAGAAGGCACGTATCATGCCCCTGAACAAAGAAACGTGTTGAGCTAGCAAATAACAAGATCTGTTTTTTTTGGGGTCTCCCAATATATTTTGGACATCGGCTTCCTGATGCAAACCTTAATACCAGTTACCTATGAACCAATTAACTAATTGAAATGCCAAATAAATTAAGACTTCGGTGTCTGATAAACACTTGAATTGTTAACACATGAAAGCAATTAGGAAATAAAAGAAACGACAAGGGAGAGAGACAGATGGAGAATGACAGGCACAGCAGTGGGATGAGCAAAGAAAGGGTGAGGTGTAATGCCTAAACAATGGAGATAAAAGCCTACATATTGACAAAAGATGAGAAGACATCTGAGGATGGGAGCTTACCTCCCTGCAGAAAGGGCAGAGCCTAACAAGCAACTTGGATTGAGCTTACTTTTAGTAGATCGAAGAATATTCTGAATCAACTCGACTCTACACACCACCGACGCACAATACCTAAGCAAACTAATCCAAGCCCAACTTGAACAATGTAGCCTTGAGCTTAATCTTCTTCTATTTTTTCAATGTAGCCCTGAGCTTAGTTCACTAAACCCCATTACAAAGGATCACACGTTTGTGTTCCAAGAATCCCAAGCTGACCCAGCCGTTCATTTTGAATGCTATAGTCAACCTTGGAAGGATGCCCAAAATTCACTATCTACTTTGACCATTTTGGCACAAACCAACAAGGAGACTTGCTTGCCATGTGATGGTGCGATGGTAGAACTAAAAGGAACATTAGTTAACTTGGTCTCTTATGGCAGCAAATAACCTGAAGACATGTCAAAATGAAGCTCTCCCATGGCCGGAAATAACTTAACAGAGAATTATGAAACCTTACAGAAAGGCCAAAACATAAATCAACATCCCCCAAAAAAAGCCCATCAAACCATTGTCAAGCTTCAACGTCAGCCTGAAAATTATCCTAATATATGATCAAAATAAAGAACAATATATTTAACTACACAACCAATCGGGAAAAAGTTATACAAAAAAAAAACCAATGAGGAGGAACTAGACAGCAACAAATAAAAAAGAATAATGAAATTCAAAAAGTACAACAAGAGTTACAGATAAAAGAAAGAGCACATGGAAAAGGAGAGAGGGAAATAATAACATTCAAAGACACCGAGTGGTGTTATAGATATCAGATAAAGAAGGATGGAGATGAACAAAGAGGAGACAAAGTAACCTAGAATTCACTTCCATTGACAAAACTAGACTTACTCCATCTTGATTTCAGCCAAGTAAGAGAGATGGAAAATTTAACCATCCAATGGATTCCTAACAGATAACAGCTATTTCCATCAAATAAGGAAAAAATCCTTTTCCATCTTGCTAATATATCCAGTTCATTTAGTTTATATTGAATTCTTGAAGTATTCTTAAATTGTTCATCACTATCCAATGAGCCTGTCCTGAACTTGATCCACAGAGTAGCAATACTACAAAGCAAAAAGTATGAACCTATTGGTGAAGGTAACACCCCAACCCACCATGTGCTAATCTAGGCTTTTAAGTGTCTATACTTTGATGATACAGTTTGGATTTTTCTCTTAGAATCTGTTTGTAAGCATGACTTACCTTACTTTCAAGTTCACCCAATGACCTATGTTGCTTTCATCTATTGTTAAATGACAATTCTATAACATACTTTAACTAACAGTTGCAAACAATTTGAAATAATCATGATGCTAAAAGGTTCATAAATATGTTATTAACCATAGAAGTTCTAAGAGATCATCTAAGAGAGAACTCATTACAGTGACATCATAACCAAGTGATTAACAACCATGTCTGTGGCATAAATCAAGGGATGCAAACAGCAACATGTGCCAAGTTATTAGCTACTACGTCCACAGCAAATTTAAACAACGATTTATGCACTTCAAACATATTTAAGCACATCACAGAAGGCAAAAAAGAGAGAAAAAAAAAAGATTCAAGAAAGGGAGTAAATGAGAAATCAGGATTCAGAACCATAAATTTCAATATCAAGAGAAGGACGAAAGTAAGCAAAAAGTGAATAGGATGAATCAATATTCAAGACCAGAAAACATCTATAACAGAAGAATGATAGAGGAAATAAACATGAACGATATAGTGGGAGGCACACACAGAGTTCAATTACATATAAGAAACACAAGGAAATTTGCTTACGTGTTCTTAATGGATAGCACTTCTTCCATTTTCTTCCCTTTCACCCATTCAGTAGCTGAAACAAATGCAAAATTCAGCAATTTTAGACAGAAATTTTATTCAACAAATGTAAAGAATGCATAATTCAATAACTTTACGCTGGCAACAGAGAGGCTTAACTTGGTAAAAATAAAATAGTTGAAATGCCTGCACTTGGCTTAGTACAAAACCACCCATTAAGCCACTTCTCAAAAAAAGAAAAAACAACTAATTTTTAAAGGAGTGAGTACTGTTTTTTAAACAGTACGTGCTCGAGTTTTCAGATATAACTCATAAAGAATTTAAGATAACTTATTGAGGGTCAGGAAAAAGGATTGAAATTTCATCACACAGAGCGTTGCTATCTTTTGGACACAGCATATAGCAACAGGCTCAGCAATCCTTGCTGACACAAGCTTCACCGAAATAAACTACCCTAGAGAAACCAAACCACGCAACAAGTGTAATCCATTTCCACAAATTTGGACGATCAGATGATGCAGACAGGCCACACCATGCCATCAGATGCCATGACGGACCATAGAAGCCAGAACATGTCCAACCTGCTTAACTCTTTATTGGGACAAACCAGAAGAAGAAATACCATTTCTAACAAGCTGAAAACAGCAGGAACTCAGCGGAAGATGGAACTGACTCTTCAATTCCCAGCTTTTGAGGCCACAAAATTCTCAAAAACCAAATAACACTGTTGTGGTACCTACATGAATAAAGGAGCCATCCATCACCCATAACACGAACCTCAAGTCCTCAGTTACACATTTCATCCACCTTACCTAGTTCCCAAAAGACACTAAAAGCAAAAACACAGTCCAAATCCTTGAACTTTACCTCTTTGTATCGAGGGTTCCCAAAAAGAAGGAAAGTTCAAGTAACTTTTAGTTCAATTAAACCGTTCTCCACAACCCCACAACCACATCAAACACAATTAAGGAAACAAAAACAACTTCCCCAAAACAATACTCCAGAAAAATTCATCAGAGTCTAAATTCAAGTCCACAAGGAGTACCTAATAATTCAAGAACAACAGCCAAATCGAAATTTGCAAACACAAGCAGTTCAATCAAGGGTAAATCAGTAAAGTAAGAGGGAATCGGGAGAGAGGCGAAGGTACCAACCGACAGATGAGGAGGCGATGGCGGAGCCGCAGCCGAAGGTCTTAAAGCAGGCGTCGACGATCTTCCCGGACTCCTCATCCACCCTGATCTGGAGCTTCATCACGTCGCCGCAGGCCGGCGCGCCGACAAGCCCCGTCCCCACCGACGGGTCGTTCTTGTCGAAGGACCCGACGTTCCGGGGGTTGTCGTAGTGGTCCACCACCCTCTCGTGGTAACCCCGCCCCGCCACGGCGGCGGCCGAGACACGATGCCCTAACCCTAACAGCCTCTTCCCCGCAAAGCTTAGCATCTCGATTCCCTTCTCCCACGCGACTTCTCGATCGCGATGGGTCTTCACTTGGTTTATTTATAGGTGGGGGACGAAGAGGGAAACGGAGCGGTGAAGTAGACGACACGGAATCCGCTGGAAGTCTTAGAACAGATGATAATATATAGACCAATAATTGACAACCACGTAGATTCGTAGACAACACTACGTGTTATTTATTGGACGCGTCGACAACTCATTGGTTAAACTTATTTCGAATTCTACAGCAAATCCTGTACTGCGACAGACGACACGGTGATCGGTCACCGGCATTGAAAATTTGCTTAAAAGCCCTTAGATTATAGTTTCTTTATTTATCCCCTCTCCCCTCGTGTTAAGTCATACAATTAATAAAAAGGATCTTATATGAAAAGGAAAATTAAAATAATGTTTTTTAAATAACCTTTTTATTATTTTATTAAATATTTTTCTGAATGCATTCATTTTATTTGCTCCATCTGCATGCATAGCACATAGGGGCAAATACGTTATTTACAAATCTTAAAAGGATAGATGTGTAAAAGCATTGGTTCTATAAATGGGAATGTCGAGTCCTGGCTCGACCAGACCGAGTCGGACTGTTCTGGTGCGACACAATGATCGCTGCGTTGCTTCTCCATCCAAACTCTAACCCTAGCTCGCGATTCTCCGGCATGGACGTCTGCCTCTACGGTCGACGAAGTCGCTTTTTCGTAAGCAATTCCACCGTTTCTTGTTTTTTTTTCTTCTCTAGCAAGAAATGGGATTCCTTAGCTGGTGATTTCGTGCTTCGAGCCGCCGTTGAAGATCGCGGAGAATCCTAACGCGTCTTGAGGTCGAGGAACAAGCGCATGAAAACGTCGGATGATAATTCGAAGAAACTGGTTAGATGTCTAATGCCATTTACAAGTATGTCATCCTTGTCTTGGTTTTGTCATGCTTGAAATCAGTAACCTAAATTGCATCGCATATGCCCAATGTTACAAGGCGCAAAACTTGGTTGGATTCCACTATATTGTATATCTGGCTGTTAATTTGGGAGAATGTGGAAAGAATGAGAACTCTGGAGTTTCTTTAAGTTATTTGGTGTTCAAACAAGATATTATGTGATATTGGTTATGCTTTTGCAATTCGTTTGGATTCTGAACTACTAATAACTATCCAATGAGTAAGATCTCTTGGTTGAAGACCAAAAAAGTATCCTAATTTATTCATGTTGATACTTGGTAGAGTTGGAAGTTACAAAGCATTTAGGTAGCCACAGTTGTTATGCTTCCAAGTCCTATTTAAATCTTAGTAGATAAGCTGCCGAGCAGCACTAAAATTCCTTCCAAGTTGAAAACAATGGAAGTCTTAAACAAATTCCTTTAAAATAGCAGAGCCAAGAGAATCAGCAAAAACAAACATATAACTTGGTTCAATTTCAAACCCAAACAGGATATCGTTTTATAGGTAGACTTGTAGGACCCTAATCTAGATTTTTAGGCTGCATCAAATCTGCACTTGATGTGGGACTCTTCCGTAGAGTCCTAGCACTTTGATTATTTAAAAAAAATATTTCAGCAGCCTGTAAATTAAAAGATTTAATGGACTCATGGAGATCCTGTCTTCTGCTTCAGATGTCAAAACCTTGCAACTTTTTTTGTAATATTTTTTCATATTTATTTGCACATTTAGAAGCTCAGGTTAAAAAGTTCAGTTCGTCAATTCAGTACTTTATGGTGATCATGAGACTCTTATGACATGTATGTGTAATATATATAGCTCATCTATCTGTGGGAGCTATCAAATATTGCAGAAACCACAAGTTCATTTGGCCTTTAGTGTAATGTGAGATCAAAACATCAAATCTTTAGATCTTTTCATTTTGGAGTTATGTTAATTCTTGTTGATCTATCATGGAAAGATTAGGCACATCGTTTTTCATATGATGATAAACGTGTGTTAATCTCCAAATCACATAGCTGATTACTGAACCACCTGTTCATTCATTTTCTCCAAAGCACGTAGCTGATTACACAACCTCTGGAACTTTCATTTCTGATTTGTTTGTTGCTTGGATAATATTTTGGATGCCTTAGTATGTTTCCTACTGCCTTTATTGTCAAAACCCTTAATTTTAGCAGTCACAGAAATGTTCAGAAACAAAGGCTTAGTATGTATGTAATTTTTCAAATGGTTCTTATGTAATAATAAATAACTAGCAGGGCTGTTGTGTGCTTCTCAAAATCCAAATCATATTGTACTAGTGATCCATATTCACTCCATGATGTGGGAACTGCTCTTGGCATGGCCTATGTCCATGTATCAGTATATGCAGAGCACCAGTTCAGTGAGCAACAGTGTATGTATAATCCCTTCATTAGGAAATTAATATAAACTCTTGTAATAATATGCTAACTGGACAATATAGATATTTACTTGAAATGGTGCGGAGGGGTCACAAGTATTAAATGACCACACATGTATGTGCACCAGTAATTCTTGACCATGGTGGTATCAGCATAAGTCACGGTCAGACAAGATGTGGTTGCTTGTTGGTTTTCCATTCTGCAAGCAGACAATTGGAGGAACAGTTGGGGTGTACAGTTCACCAAAGGCCTGCCAGCAGAATGGTTGATACATGTGATAATGCTCTTGTAGTGGTTCAAGCTGAATCTTGGTTAGGCTGATGTCTGAACATGGAGAGGCATCGCTGCAAGCAAAGTGCACTGGTTTAACTGTGTAGGTACCTCTGATATTCTCATATGTAATGCCTGACAGTGTCACTGCTGATGTCTGGTTCTTGCATGAGCTTCTGTCACAGTAAAATTGGTCTATGACAATTGGAGTTTGAACCTCTGATACTCCTATGTTTGAGAAAATTATGTTCTGGACAGAGCCTGATCCACCCTGGAATGATACAATATGTATGCAGATAACCATTAGTACATCCATGTAGCTTGAGGCCTGAAGAATGTAGCTATTCTAAGAAGTGTATTGGTAGCATAAAGAATTTGGATTATTGTTGCTATCATGCTATGTCAACTGTAAATTCTTGACAGAAGAGAACAAGCCTTTTTTTAAGAAGCGTATCTGACAAAATTTTGAAGTGTTTAAATAATCATAACTTTCCTGGAGCTGCTCGAGCATGTTACCTGCCAGGTCTTGATTCTGACACCGGTCATGGTGTTGTGCATATTGACATCCCTTACTGTTATGTTAGAAACACATGCTTTGGTGTTGTCTCTTCCAAGGCCTCCTATGCTGATTCCATGGCCGGGTCCACAGTCTACTCTGTGTATGTTAATGTTTGAGCACCCCGTTTGGATGGAGATGCAGTCATCACCTATATTATAAGAAACACAAAATCCATTATATTGGCAAAATGATTTACATTAATTTATAAGTGCAGCAAGATGTAAGTGCTAGATAATTTTGTTTATATGAATGGTAAACATAATGTACTTTCTTTCTCAATATTTCCTTTTCTCTTCTTGCAGGTGAAAGAGTGGGGAGAGGATCTGGTCTCCCACCAGAGGAAAAATCCTAATTCTTAGGTCATTATTGTATATTAAATAAAATCTAGAAAGATGATGCCTAACAGCATGAGGAGTTGCAAAAAACCTGAGCTGTTATTAGAACAGGGAAGGACTAAAATTGTTCGAAAAAAAAATGAAGCCAATTTGATCTATGATCTCATATTCTTATGAGAGCGAACAGTTGCCAGAATAATTATTCTGTATGTCATCAGAAAGGAACTCCCTGAACAAGCTAGTCGACCATACCGCAGCTCATGTTGGTATGATGTATCATAACATCTCGAGAATTTTGAAGATGTATTCCATCTGTGTTGAGGCTGCTGCCTGGTGAAGCAATTGTCATATTGAAGACCTGGACAGCTTCACAATTATCAAACTTGAGGTGGCACTGTTGACTATTCTGGATTGTGATGCCAGTTACTGTCACATTGTAACTCCCATAGAACCTCAAAGCCTGCAAAACAGGATTAGATAAGAACATGGATTCAATATGTTATTCATATTGTCTTGGACATTGCTTATTTTGTGGGAGCAAGGCAAAGAATAGAATCTTACAGTTGGCTTGATCTGCGGCAGATTTTTACTGAGCTCCTCATTTATCTGTCAAAGATTTCATCATTAGGAATGGAAATCCAGTATGAGTGCACTATGATTCTTTTAACCATAGTAATATCTGATGAATATGAGATTTATTGCTAGAATGAGGTTCCATTGTGAAAACACAGGAGGATGAAAGTGGGGAGTTCTAGTTCAATATTTAGTGTCACGATAATTATTTCTTAAGCTGACAGGAATTCTTGAAACAGAAAATGAACATGGATCAGCTTTTTCCCAATGATTAATGGATAAGAAATCATGAGATTGGTAGCAGAATTGGATAATGTTTCCATAATATCAGGGAGATCTACTTATATATTTATGATGGAGGTAGATGGTCATGAGGCTTACCGGATCAACATCAGACTCGGCATTTGTCCACCAGACACTGCCTCGCCCTTCAATTACTCCACTGCCTTGAATTGTTATTCCTCTAAGCTTTGTGAATTCAATCCACCACAGTAGCCCAGATCCCCAGTATCTGGCATCCGTTGGAGCAATAATCATCCCATCCAGCTGCAAGAGAGTGTGTGCAATTCTTCAGGATACAGTTCATTGTCTGCTTCATGTGTGTTACATTTTCTACAGAATGATTTTTTTTTCTTTCTTTAGTTAAATATTTTTGTTAGAGAAAAGGGTAAACTCGATTAAACCTTTTGTGTTGTTTTGCTTCTATAACAGGTAGCTTATGTTGCAGTGGTGGTTTTATGGCTCACAAACTGATCAGCTCCTATATCTGAATGTGATTAACAATCTGACTCCGGACATGAGGTTTTGGGTCTGGAAACCTATGTATCAAATCTTTCAAGTGGTGGTCAGGCACAACCTGTGCAAATTAATACAGATACATATGCTCGGACTCTTATCTGAATACAACGACAATCTGACTCCGGACATGTAAATTTGGGTCCTGATATCTGTGTTTCAGATCTTTCAAGTTGTGGTCGGGCACAACCTAGACCAACAAACTGGAACATGATCAAACCCAATTGCCACCCTTAGCAATAGAATATATTGTAGCCAACTGTTTCTAGCAAAACCATTGTGTTTCTGTGCTGAAAATTTTTGTTTCTATAGCTGAGTTGTGAGGTTACCAGGAAAACTATGTTGGGTTGACAATAAGGTCCAGAGAAGGAGATGGGCCCTACAAGGAACTCATATTCTTCAGGAACAACCATAGTTGATCCTCCCACCTTGCAAGCGGCAGCCCATGCAGCCTGGAAAGCCTGCATTAGCAGTTCATGATGTCAGATCCATGAGCATCAACTCCTTGCCCACCAGGTATTCTGTTTACAAGCTGGATATAGATAGCATTAGAAGAAGTACACATAAGTCTACACACCAACTTCCATAACTCAGCTGTTTGTTTTAGTTCTCTCACAATCACATAAGAAATTTTAGTAGGTGAAAGAAACAAAAAATAATTAAGGAAAAAACAGTTTTGTTCCTGATGATTTGATTATGGTGTTATTGTCTCTCTTCAACCAAAGAAAACTAGGAATGCAGAATGAACCATGTAGTTGAAGATGGAGATGTTTTTAATGCATTAAAACAGAGCAATGGTGGGTTCGTAATGAGTGGTAACATGGATTAGTTTCAGTAAGCAGTAACAAGGATCAGAGGAGAAGGCAACAATGGCCACCTTTGTGTCATCTGTGACACCGTCTCCCTTGGCTCCGAAATCAAGCACGTCGAACGTGGCTGCTGCCTTCGTCGTATACCCTGTTTTCGGCGGCCGGCTTGGCTTGGGGCTCGGAGCGGGACTCTGGTGACCTCCTACTCCTCCACCGCCATGGCTGTGGCCACCACCATTCTTTCCTCTTCCCTTCTTTCTGGCCAAGGAGGAATAAGAAGGCTTCTTCAGACTCCAATGTTTTCCTTTCCTCCCTTCACAGCCATCAAAGTTCGAGCACACCAGAAGAAGGACGAGGAGGAGCAACCCAAAGCATGTCAGCCGACATCCAGCCATCTGAGAGAGGGGAGACAACAAGTGGATGCTGAGGTGAGCTCGTGGTGAGAAGAGGGCGGAGGGAAGGCTGGTTTAAATAGCCACAAGCCCCTGCTCTCTCTCTCTCTCTCTCACCACCCCCTCCCACCCACTGCCTGCACAAACCAATAGAGAGAAAGCCTGATAATTGCAAGGAATGTAAAATGCCCTACTCAAACTTTTTCTTCTTTGTCATCACCAGTCACATTCTTGTCTTCCAACCTTTTGCACTAATAATATTTCTCTCTTTATTTTTTTTGCGCCCAGGGGGAATCATCCACACATCTTGTGACAATCCGTAGGGATAACTCTATCCTATCAGCCTCTGCAAACATGCACAGCATCACAGGGAAGAGATGTTTAGGATGCAACATGAGGTGTGTGTGGGAGTGCTTTTTGCTGTATTCATAAGTATTTTAATTATGGTACGTAGGTTGTAGTTTGCGGATGCAAAAGCCAAAGGGGGGCACGTGAAGGGGTCGAAGAGGGGCAGTGACAGTAGCAGCTCCTCCTGATCACATGCAGCCGGTCACGGGCGGGAGTATACTGCTTTGTCCACTATGGGAGGCAACTGCCAGATAGAGAAGAGGAGCAAAACAAAGAGGGAGAAGGGGCCCCTGCCTTAATGTTACCTATCATTCCTCCAACCATGGTAGTACCAAAGGTCAGTATTCCATTTCTTCCATTCGACAAATATAGCATCATCCATTGGTGTGTGATCTCAAGAGCAAACTTGTCTTGGCCATTTAATTCTGGTTAGAGCAGTAGATTTATGCTGAATGATTGAGGGTAGATGAGCATTTTGAAACCATCTGTCGATGAAATAGAATCAGCATTGGATTAAGCAGATCATGAGGAGCATTTGTCATATAATAACCATGACAAATAATTATCTTCGGTGGTCCTATTCTTTGCATAGCCATTATTAGTAAATTGCCAAAGGATGACAAATGGTCTTTCAAAAGCTCTCCATGAGTTTAAAGGGTTTCTGAGCTGGTTGAAATTTCTGATCTGGATCAGCATTTTTGTTAATTTGCTATGTTCCATTCTGAGATTTCATAAATGCATGTCAAACTGTCATTTTGGCGTTGTACATTTTTATCTATGCACAAATTATAAGACAATATGTGTGCCCCTCACATGCTGATCACCATTACCACTATGCTTACATTTCTACAAATAGTAGCCTGTAACACGACCAACAAAATTCTTGTGAGCTGAATGAAGCTACTAAGATTCCAAATAGATCATATATTGCTAACCAATAACTCTTGCATTCCCCTGGAATGAGATCTAGACAAGGTCCAATATCAGCATCTAGTACTGATTAAATTGGTTCTTCCATGGCACAGTCAAAAAGAATGGATTGAAGTGCCAATTTAACATATGCATATGAAATTCTACACTCAGAAGAACCTTTCAATGTTAGTTCAATCAATATAACACAATGTACCCTGAAGCGGTTACAACCATTCCAAGTACAATCTCCATTCTTCTAGTATATTAGATTTAACATATACATCGCACTGTGAAGTCTTGGGGGGACCCTGACAGAGGAAATAAAAGTTGGGACCTAGAGACTAGTACTAATCATTGAACTGCCCTCACAAGGAAGTTAAAAGTGTTACAGGTTTATGCCCTTTTGTTTTGCTTTTCAAATTCACATATCAATTAGTGGTAACTTTTATTTTTTTTTTTCTAAATGAGAAGAAAATATAGCTAAGTTATATTCTGATTCATTCCTGAAATTCCTCTGGGGCATTTGAATGTTATCATTATGATAAAACTAATAAATGTGAACTTGGTTTCTCATAATTTCTATTGGCATAGTTTAGCTCAGTTATTATGTAATAGGAATTTCAAAATTGTACCTAGTGTTTAAGAGTTATATTGGCTTTAGATTAAGATTAGCTTATTTGCAATGCTCACATATATACTGCAACTTTGAGGTCATTCATTTCTTTGTTAATAGGCAAACATGAAAAAGTTCATTTCCAAACTTATTATTTATCTCCAGTCATGCCCAAGACTCCTGCTAATCTGAGATACAGCTCAAGCGAAATCCAGATTCCTAGTGAAGAAATAATCGTGACAATTCAGCATAAATCCAGAGATGACAATGACAAAAAATGCAACATCCTGGGTCCTCGGTGAGATTAAAAGAAAAAAATAAAACCACATCACTTAGAATAATGTGATATGACAGTAGTATACAAATGGTCTTTCCTCTTGTACTTTGAGAAATCATTAGAAGGAGATGGTACCAAAATTAGTTCCGAAGGACCATCTGTTTTTAATCTCCATTTGTATTGCTGAAGTATAATTTCAAACGTGCATCGCTCAACAATCTTGTGAACTTATAAAGAATTTAACTTCTGCTGAAACTTACAGTGTGTTTTCTGATTCATAGTCAGATAAGAAGAGAGAAGTTGATGTCTTCACTGCGCTACAAATTCCATTTAAGATCGGAGGAGATGATGCTGGCCGCCATGAATGCACATGATTTGGAGCCGTCTTCTGGTGCTGTAGAGCTCGTGAATTCTGCTGGTCTCGTGAATCTGCATGCATTAAAGTAAGTCTTTCAAGGTTTGTTTATGCTGCAACTTCCCCTCATGTCTCTACTTGTTGGCTTTTTCTCTTCCTTCGATATCTGTTCAAGGATGATAACAACAGTAGAAAATGCAAACTTGAGCAGAGTGGCTTTGGTGCAACTCGAACTCATGGAGAGCAAACTTATATAGAATTCATCAGGCTTTACTAAAACCAAGACACTTTATTGTACATTTGCTGCAACTTAACCATCTAAACTGCATTTTTTTTTTCTGCAACTTCTGTGATTGAGGATATCCAAACTTACATTTCCGAAACAAAAAAAAAAAGTAGATGCTTGAAATTAA
Organism: Musa itinerans; assembly: GCA_001649415.1. Lineage (NCBI taxonomy): Eukaryota > Viridiplantae > Streptophyta > Magnoliopsida > Zingiberales > Musaceae > Musa > Musa itinerans. The sequence continues at coordinate 95,111 of LVTN01000658.1, read as the reverse complement.
AATTAAGGAACAAAAACACTTTTATTTGTGAAAGAAAAAACTAGAGGCACATTTTATGAGCACAATTAGCTCCGATATCTTTAATGGTTTATTATCGCTCATGGTGTTCAATACATTAGCATACCGACACTGATAATAAGATTTCAATCTGAACCAAGGTTCTATTGGGACTCATGTCCATGTAGTGTAAGATAAAAGAGAAGAGGTTGGTATCGGATGAAGACAAAATTGGTTGCCTAGCTTTGCAAGCCAATTATGACATGTTGGTCTTTCTACATCGTAATTCACTCCGTCATATTTGGTGTTTGGCATATCTATACTCAATAAACAACAGCCTATGGCTCTTATTATTACTATAGGAGACATGAACATGGACAATAGGTGCAGGTAAGGTCACAAGACACGATTCATGATTTCCGGGCATGCACACCGTGGAGGACTATTGTCACTATCACCAATCGACTTAGGTTGTGCTTGAGATGATGACTAAAGCCATTGCTATGGTCAGGATAAAACTTTTCTTCTATCTGATCCAAACATTACTCATTAAGATATTAAATTTAATAATAAAAGATGAAGACGAAAATTTCCTTGTTTACTATCTATCAATAATAGTTAAAATATTTATCAATTAGAAAGTTTTGAATCCTTAACTTTTTTGATTTAGTAGATTATCAGACTAATGCTTTAGGTATAAATAAAAAGTCGAATCACAGGGAAACTTGGTCAGGAATCATCATTCATGCTATCGATAATTTTTTTATTGTAAATTTTTTATTTTTGATCTTGATATGACTGATGAAGATATTAAATTCATTTTGTTTTTTCTACAAATGATAAGCAAATCAGTGAATAATGATATCCTTCAAAATCGACTCTAATCTTAGTGAAACTTGATCACGAATCATCATCATTCATGCTGGTCCGATATAAAAACTTTAAGTTGGTTATTCTTAGTTCTATTTCAATTTTGATCTCACATGATTCTTTTTCTCGGCAAATCAATCCTTGTGTTAATTAAAAAAAAAACAGAAGAGCATCAAGGAGCAATCATGGAGGATGGCTGGTTTTGTATGTAACCACAATAATTAATAGAGTTCGGTAGGTAGTATGTAGTACTCGCCAAAGCAAGTCCATCCTTCTCCGACTGCAACACTGAAGCTTAATTCATGGCTTCCTTCGTTCCTCCAACTCACATGCTGCTTGAGAACATACGGCATCCACCAACAGTTGCACTTTCCCCCCCCCCAAACCCCTAAACATCATTAACAAGAAGAGCCAAGAGCAACAGATCATTCCAGAATTCCCCGCAGGGAATACCACCTTAGCCAGGGAAAAAGGGTGTTCTTCCCTGGTGGCGTCATGGATTCTGGGACACAAGCTTGGTTGTCCCCACGCCGCTGGCGTTGGACATGAACTGGTGGTGGCCTCCTCCCCTTCGCCTGCAGTCACGGGCGGCTGGTTTGAGCGGGCGAGAAGGCAGCAGAGCCTGTTGCTTCGTGGCCGCCCATGGTGTCTACCGCTTCCAGTGACGCTGCTGCCACGTACACTGCACGGTGGGGTCCGCCCTGGTTGGTGTACTGCATGCACGTGAGCTTGGGGCTTGGTTTCTTCAGACTGTGGACTCTAGTCTGTCTGGTGTGACCAATCGTTTCTTGATGTTGTCATTGTAGCTTGGAGTTATGGAGAACATTGTGTGACCATTATAATCTATCGATGGTTTGATTGATAAATATAGACATTGTTAAGAAAATGTAGTATGTATGAGACGTGAAGGAGGGTGGAGTTTGGGTACCTCACTCATTAGGAGGTGATCATATGGGAGTGGATGGAGCTCATCAGATCCGTCTGAACGTTTTCGATTGACACAACATGAACCACTTACGTGACGAGCTCATCAACAAGATCTATCACGCACTAGCATGGTATAATAAAAGGGCACGAGGCCAATCCTCGGAAAGAATTCCTGGTGCAAAATCAAGGGAGGCAACGACGAAAGTCACCCGATCATCTTTCTCCAGTACTCGAGTCAGTGGCTGCTGGGTTATAACAAACAGAGCTGTGCGAGTTGGAGGAGGAGAGGGTGAAGTGATCTCCCTGTCTTCCTTTCTCGGAGGTGCTTTCCTCTGGAACAGGGGAATGAGTCGATGGACTAGTGATTCAAGCGAGCTCTCTTTTATCAATAGCTCTGCGGTTCCAGAGACTATCCCATCTTGGCTTAGAGCAACCACAGTGGCAAAGTAGAACCGTGACCAGAAAATGATAGCTAACCTCCTTTGGGGTCTTGAACCAGAACGACGGGGTTTCATCATAGTACTAGAAATCAAGCCTCATGGGGGCTTCATCTTACAGAGATATCATGACGGCATCCCACTCACCAAGGTGATCTTGGCACCGCTATGGAACAGTCGAGGTCCACTCTCGTAATATGGGTAATAATAGTATGGTAATGAAGTCGTTTATGTGTTAGTCTCAAGGCATATTCTTCCCTCGGCCACGTATAAGCTGGGAGATGGCTAAGAATAACCCTACATTTATGAGGATATAAAAGAATCAGATAATATATATATCAGATCTACTCTCTCTCTCTAGGTGGATCAATCTCGTCGATGCATAAAGACCAGCGTGTCTTGAGATGCATCCTATGATCTTATTAGGTTAATCTGCAGCCGATATATATGTATGCTGCAGCAGCAGGCCTGGAGACTGCAGCCACATCAAGGACTGGTGTACTCTCGTCAGCTGTAGCAGATTGGCTTCATCCTGCTATTTCTATGGGCGATATCTGACAGCAGTACTCTGATCGAAGCATGGCGTAAAAAAGTCAATCCAATTCTACAGCCCAAGGCAAGAGAGAATAAACCATGCATGCTTTTAGTGTGATATGCACACCTGTGAATCACGGCACGTACAGGCTCTGTAGGCACAACAGTTGTGCATCTCACCTCCTTCGGAAGATGTGGAGAACAGTTGGTGGATTATTGGTTTGACCGTGAATGCGCTGATCCACTTGAAGCTGTGGCAACTTTGCCATGTGTCTCTGAGCGACTTGTAAGGTGGATGAGCTGCAACTCCTGATAAATGAATGCCCTCCTCATCGTTTTCTTCTAACTTAGAATTATAATAATTATTTTTTATTTTGCTCTGTCTCAAATTTATTCGAACGGATGAGATAACTAAGATAGTATTAGATTCATCCAATCCAACCATACAAATAGATATAATTGATTTATCATACCTGATTTATCAATCATATCATACCTGATACACGATTGATTTAACATAGTCTATAAATAATCTAAGATCAAATCTTAGTATTATGGTACACATGAGAATTAACTCAATCTATTTTTATTTTTATTTTATTTATACTTCTCATTATGCTTAATAATAGGTCTAGTTGCTCTGGTATCATTTTTGTCATGATTTAATCAGATAAAAAATTATATTTGATATAGTCAATATTTTGGAACAATTAGAATGCAACAAACAGAGAGAGCCCAATCAAATTCTTTTTGAAATATTTCTTAATTCAAGTGTATTTCATTTATATAGAAGTCTCTCTCGTATATGATTGAGGTTTCAATTTTTTTTATTACTCGATCTTCTTGTTGACTTTAAGTATTCATATTAAATAGTTTATTTATGTTAGTTCTGTAGGTGATACTTATGATGCGAAAGATTCGTTTCGAGGGATTCAACTAAAGGTTTAATTTTCATGGTGTAACAACTTTCAAGAACTAAGCCATATCAACTTGTCTCTATGGCATGGATTAACGGCCAATTCATACGATAGAAAACGATGAATTCTGATTAACTAACATTATTGATTTGATAAATTTGAAACACAAAACTTAAAATATGTAAGTCCAAATTAATAATAATAGACTAAATATGTGAGCACAATACACGTGAAGGAATAGGTTTGCGTTGGCAACACATTGATACCGGGGGGATAATGCAGAATTGATTTCGGAAGAAAGTCAATAGTAAAAAAAGAATGAACTCACGATAAAACTTTAATAAGATCGAAAAGAAAGCTCACTACTAAGTTTAAAATCACAAAAGGATACAGAAATATCACCACCCCGAGGATAATAAACAATGATATAAAACTAAAAATAAAAGATTCACAAGGACGCATCCAAGAGATACATAGTTTATGAGAGTAATCCAAGAGAGCTTCTATTAATATCATCAGTTTCTAGAGTACTTTCTAACCCTTAAACATCAAAATAAGTACTATGCATGAAATAACCCTTCAGGCATAGAAAATTTCGAAATGAAATATTTTACAACTGATAACCAACTTCTTTAATGCATTCCTTAGTCATGAAGAAAAGTACATTAAAACATCTCTAACTTTATCCAAAGAAAAGCTTATATAGACTTAAATAGGCACATAGATAGTGGTACAAGAAGTTTGATTCATTTATAATGAGTCAAGGGTATGATAGAACCATATCTAATCATTGTGTGTTTATGAAGAAATTTTCAAATGATGATTTCATTATTCTTTTGCTATATGTTGATGATATGCTGATTGTTAGCCATGATGCTGGTAAAATTGAAAAACTTAAAAGAGAGCTAAGTAAGTCTTTTGCCATGAAAGACTTGGGATCGGTGAAACAAATACTTGACATGAAGATTCTTCGTAATAGGAAGAAAAGGAAGATTTGGCTATCTCAGGAGACTTACATTAAAAAGGTTCTTGAAAGATTCAACATGAGTAAAGCCAAAGCAGTTTGTTCTCCACTTGCAGGTCATTTCAAGCGTAGTTCGAAACAATGTGCTACAAGTGAGAAAGAAAAAGAAGAAATGTCTAGAGTGCCTTACTCATCTGCAGTAGACATTTGATGTATGCTATAGTTTGTACTAGGCCAGATATAGCTCATGCAGTTGGAGTTGTTAGCCGATTTCTCTCCAATCCTCGTAAGGAACATTGGGCAGCAGCGAAATTAATATTAAGATATCTAAGAGGTACTTTCAGGTTGTGTTTATGTTTTGGTAGTGATGAACCTATATTAGAAGGGTACACAGATACATACATGATAAGTGATATTGATTCCAAGAAGTCCACTTTAGGATTCTTGATGACATTTGTAGGGGGAGCAGTCTCTTGGCAGTTTAAGTTACAGAATTATGTTGCTCTATCAACCACAGAAGTAGAATACATAGCAGTCTCATTTGTGTGCACATTTTCTAACTATAATTCTTACAGAATTAAGGAAACTTTATGGATGAAAAAGTTTCTTTATGAATTGGGCTTGAAATAGGAAGGATATATTGTTTACTGTGATAGTCAAAGCGCCATTCACCTCTCTAAGAATTTAACATATCATTCTAGATCCAAGCATATTGATGTGAGATATCATTGGATTTGTGATGTGCTTGAGATGAAAGAATTATAGTTAGAAAATGTGCACACAAATGAGAATGAATCAGATATGTTGATAAAATCTTTGCCTAAGAAAAAGCTTGAAGCATGTAGGTGAAGAGCGGGCTTAGTACAACCCACCATATGAGCTGGAGGGGAAGAATTGTTGGGTCCAACCCATACATGGGCTTGGACAATTGGGCTTTTTGAGCCCAAATCAAAAAAATTAAAAGGAAAAAGAAGCGAACGAGATAGGACAGCGAACGAGGTGAGCACGTAGCGAGCAATGGCGACGCACAATGAGAGAAAAGGTAGAGAGAGAAATAAAAGCAAAAGAAAAGAGTTTTGAGTGTGTGACATTCATGCAGGAGAGATAGCAGCAAGCAATGGCGGCGTAGAGAGAGAGAGAGATAAAAATGAGAGAGAAAGATTAGGATCTTGAGTTTTCTTGACGATTTGTGGCCAAACGTTATCAATTTTGACCCAAATTTTATGCAGAGAATCCTTACAGCAAGCTCTACAATCCTAATAGTATTTATATACAGTTTACTCTCTCCGAGATACTTTTCTGTTATATCCACTTTGTGAGACCTAAAATTCTCTTATTATGAGAACCATCTATGTGATGAAGATATGCTATTCTTGAGCCAAGATATATGATCTTTATGTTATTGTGATCCTCTTGTTATTCTAAAGAAGACTTATTGGAAATCTGTTATCATTATTATTGATAGTGGAAGTTTGAGGTGAACTACGGTCTCATGATTTTTCCTGCATTGGGTTTTCCACGTTAAAAATTTAGTATCACTGTGTAATTAATTTATTGTTCTATTGTTTATACTGTTCTGGTTGATATTTACATTTTGATATCAAGTTGGTATTTTGATAAGGAACCCATCTTGATAGACAGAGAAAAAAATATTTCCACTTTAACACGTTTTTCCCAACAAGATATGACCACACACTTTGTTTTGGTTCTCGTCATAGAAGCAATAGGCTGCACAAATAGGTTCCTCTCACACTGTTGTATTAGAAGGTAGCAATATAATGCATATAAAAGTAAAGAGCAGTGAGTTAACGCTCCAAAGTAGCAGCTTGCTCATTCATACATGCATCACAAGTTTATAAGAATGAACACATTTATTTGTTCCACATGAAGCTTCCTAATTTATTTATCTCTTGCATGAATTTATTCTATAATTTCATTCAAGTAATGGGAAGAATTCTCATTAGAAAACATAAATTACAAGGCAAATATCATTACGTTCTAGTTTAAGTCCTACTAAATATCATAAATTTGGATGATAACAATTATAACGTCTTAGATCCCTAATCCAACAATTAATCCCTGCCTAATCTCATCTAACTATGGAATCAAGAGTGCTAACTGCTCTAGCAAATAATCAAAATCAGACTGGGTCACGCACATCTTTGGGCTCGGGTCAAAGTTTAATATAAAATATCACGAGCATGAATAATTAAAATTTTCATGATCATGTGGATCATCATATATCACAAATAATTAAATTCCTTTGGGAGATTATCCTAGTCATGTCTTATGTCACAAGCATGCTAATGTAGACTAATAGATAGTTTAATTGGATAGAAAAAAAAAGAAGATGTTCTTCATCTTGATTAAACCAATAAATAGCTCCACTGTCTTGTCTCTATCATGCTAATGCAATGCAGACTAGGAAATAGCTCGTGTGATTTCCAATGTCAAGAAGGAAATATGATGCAATAAAATGGCCCTTGGGGTACTTCAATTTTGACAACAAATGTAATTCTCTAATTTAGTCCCACATAAGATGTGATAAAAGATTTTGAGTTAGTTTATAGAGACAGATAAATTTATTATCATTAATTTAAGCTTAAATAATTCAAACAAACTGAATATTGCTAGTCCATTCAACACACTTAACAAGAGCTTAAAGGTGACATCTCACATCTGTATCTTGTAGTAAGAAAGGATGTGAGATAACAAAAGGATCTCAAAATAGTCCTAAAAAATTTCTGAAATTTTATTAGTAGTTAAATAAATCTTGACTATTGCAGTTTAGCACAATTATGGAGAATTGTTTAGGTAAATGAGAAAAAAAAAAAGGTTTAGCACATACCATTTTACAGTCATGCAGACATTATTCAAAAAGTAGCATTGTGATATTAACTAACGAAATCATATTTATTGTTCTTTAAGCACACGGATGGATAATCTAATTCTTGTACGTTGCAATCCACTAAATTATAATTCCATTAGTTGGAAGAGATTATTTGCAAGATTTTATTTGCTTCTAATGCACAAACGTACATACATATATACATGTTTATTTGCAAGATTTTGGTATGATTTGGAAGCCAAAATCTAACCAATAAATTATAATTCCATTAGTTGGAGGAGATTATTTGCCAGACTTTATTTGCTTAAAATGTACAAACATACATACATGGTTATGCGTGTATTTGTTGGCCAATGGATTGATGAGCTAAGATTTTGGTACGGTTTGGAGGCCAAAATCTAACCACTCCTCTCCCATGAAAGAAGTCAATACACGCAAACTCCCACCACATTGCTGTCACTGGTTTAAGTAGGCAAAGTAGGTGATCAAACTAATATGCATACGCAAATCAATTGCTTCATGAATCGGATAGTGAACAAAAGACATGAATAGGGTTCATTTAGTAGGCTTGTGCCAATTTGACTGTCCTTATATTAGCATTAAGATGGAAAGAAATGCATGAAGTTGTGGTAATTTGAATCAAAAATTAAATTCTTTGAATTCTAAATTATGATCAAAATAAAAAAGGATTCTTAGAACTGAGATAGTGATGAGTGAGCTTTCTTGGTGGAGACTCGAGAAAAGCAAAGGTAAGAGAGCTACCAAGAACTACTCATGGCAGCATTCATACGCTTCCCTGCACAAGCTTCCTCCTACAGACCATTCCCAGTCACCACCTTCTTTATAAACTCTACAGGAGAGTGCACAAGAAGTAAGCTAAGCCTGGAGAGGTAGGCTTGTCTAGAGAGAAGAGAGAGAGAGAGAGAGAGAGAGAGAGAGAGAGAGAGAGAGCAGCTGTAGCCGGAGGCAGTGACAAAGATGGTGAATTGGGTGGAAGCACAGAAGCCCATCTTGCACTGGCTGGTGCGGGGTGCGGGGCTGCGCCAGCAGACCATCGAGATCGAGTCCGGCACTGTCATCAGCATGTGGGTTCCCAAGGAAAAGGTCATGGCCGCCAAGAAGAAGGCCACCAACAAAGAAGTAGTTCCTGACCTGAGTAGCGATGGCAGCAGGGACGAGGAGGAAGACAAGAGGAAGAAGAAGAAGAAGCAGCGAGGCAAAGAGAAGGAGAAGCCGGCGGTGGTACTGGTGCACGGATTCGCAGCGGAAGGGATCGTCACGTGGCAGTTCCAGTTCGGGGTGCTGGTGAGCCAGTACGAGGTGTACATCCCCGACCTGTTCTTCTTCGGGGAGTCGACTACTACCGCCGCCGACCGCTCCCCGGCCTTCCAGGCTGAGTGCCTGGCCGCGGCGCTCGACAAGCTCAGCGTGCGGCGGTGCACCGCCGTGGGGTTCAGCTACGGAGGGATGGTGGCGTTCAAGATGGCGGAGCTGCGACCGGACCTGGTGCGCTCGCTGGTCGTCTCTGGCTCCGTCTTCGCCATGACGGACTCCATCAGCAGGGCGACGCTGGACCAGCTCGGCTTCGCCTCCTCCTCGGAGCTCCTCATGCCGGAGTCCATCAAGGGCCTCAAGGCCCTGCTCTCCGTCTCCATGCACAAGAAGCTATGGTTCCCGGACTTCCTCTACAAGGACTACCTCGAGGTACTGACTGCATGCATGCAAATGCCTGCTGATTCCATCCACTGATCGGTGTGGATATGAACAGGTGATGTTTAGCAATCGGAAGGAGAGGGCAGAGCTGCTCGAGGGTTTGGTGATCAGCAACAAAGATGCGAAGGTTCCCTCTTTGGATCAGGTATGTGTGCAGGTGTCCGATTTCTTCCATTACCTGCACTACTTCAAGGTTAATTTCCTGTTCACCAAAAATGTTGGAGATATTTCTAAACACATATGTATAAACTTGTACACAAAATACATACAATCCTTTGCGAAGTCAACCTTTTGTATGCTGCCAAAATGTGGAATTGAAGATCATGATTATTCTCGGTGTTTTCATTTTCATATGATGCAGAGGATACTCTTGTTGTGGGGAGAGAATGACAACATATTCAACCTAGAGCTTGCCAAGGACATGAAAGAGTAAGTTTTGAATCCATCATCATTCTACTTCCATCTTTTTCTCTTCAAAAGAAAAAAAAAAAAAGGCCAGTCAATATAACAATTAATTATGCTTAAAAGTGAAAACATTTGGCTGTCATTCTTCCACAAAACCATGATAAAAATATCATTGTTTCTCATCTAGTTAGACAGCATGAAGTCATATACTGCAGTAAAGTCCGTAGACAATGCATAGAATTTGGGGAATAGAGGGAAGGAAATTTTGTCACACAAGTTGTTACATAAGAACAATAGAATTTGACAGATTTCTTGTGCAATGACAACTTGAATGAGCTGATAACAGAACAAAGGGCAAAGAAACAAGAATTTCAATCCTACACCTTTTGCATTATTCACGCAGAAATCTGCTGACTAAAACAAATCTACCAATGTCTTTTTGTTCATAATATGCAGACAACTGGGCGAGAAGACCATACTACAAAGCATAAAGAAAGCAGGGCATCTTCTTCATGTTGAGAGGCCCTGCGCTTACAATCGCCACCTCAAGAAATTCCTCGCACTCGTAAAAGATGAAGGCACCGAGGAATGATCAAGTTCAGATGTCCTTTATTCAATTACAAGTTTGTGGACCAGCATTACTATTTATTTCTATCATTGCATTGAATAAACCATGTTCTTGTGCTTTCCAGTTATATTTCATAGTTAGTTCCATTGTTATTCTGTTGACTTGTGAACTTGCTGAACAAACAGCTTAAAGAACTTGTAATACTAAAGGGGAATTGGTTTTCTCAAGTGCCTCATTACCAACATCTCGAGTTTGAATACCCTCGGTGCAGATCTTGCCCACAGTGAAACATGCTCGATAAATGCATTATCTTGTTCGCCACCAGAATACGCCACAAAAAACCTAATAATAAAGAACTTACCTGGTAGACTACTGTGATTCTTTGAGAGTTCCTCCCTTGATCTCAGGCACCCATATCATCACTACAGTAATGTGAAAGCAGTCGTGGTCATGTAGATAATAAAAATCACCAGTGAAGAGAGGAATGAAATTAGATGCAAGTACATGGAGTGGTATCGGTATCTTGAGATCACACATTTCAAACTCCGGTGCTCCGGCCCAGAAGTAACTTTGCAATCATTGTTATCACAAATGATGTCAACCGGTTGGCAAGTATTGTGGCACGATTAGCAGGGCTCTTGATATTAACAGTAAGTATCTGCAATAAAAGAAAGAATGAATGAACCACAAGAAGAAATATCCACAATCATCATCAATCTAAAAGATTCAAAGAGCATTGCAGTTTGGAGTCTGGGCATGAAAATTTTCAATAGATATGAGGTCTCAAAGAATCAAGTAATAGGTATTGAAGAGTAGAATAAACATAACGAAGACTTCAGAAGCACATACTGTAAGGAATTAAACGAAGAGAAATTATAGAAGAAGTTGTATTGTTCTCCCTATTTATACAGGTTATGAGGGAAGATTTCCCTCAACAGAGCAATGAGATTTCCTCATACAGTTGGAGAAATCTTATCTGCTATCACATACAATATATTCTTTATCAAAAATAGAGCAAACATAATAAACATAAAAATAAAAGTTGATTTAGCTTGGTCATCCTTAGAGCTCAACGACGAGAAGATTCAAGTATCTAACAACAAAATAATTGTGACTTATAGCATGCTATTATTGTTGTTGTAAAATGATTTGATTTTTTGATGAGTATATCTTGCAACAAAAGCAAGAGAAAAAAGTTAATAAAATAGATTGCATACTTTCACGCTTAGTGTCATGTGTCTTGAAAAATAAAAAAATCACAAGCATATGCATGGTTATTATGTATCATTATTTACATATGTATGTAGAGATTAATAGGTAATGGGCCACATGTTCAAATAAACATACATATTCATGAGGTAGGCTTGTAGAACAGATCTCATATGAATCTAATTTTATTTGACTACTAATTCTGATTGTAAGGTATAATTAGAAGCAAGATCTATCATACCGAAACGTACCACCCGATATGGGCGGTATGTACCGGTCCGATAGGTTACCGGTACGCGGACTGCCTGCTACTGGGCGGAACGTACCGGTTTCGACTGTAGCACTGTAGCACTGCTACAGTGCTCGGTGCACCTAGGTGTACCGTTCTGTCACGAACAAAGTTCTAAACAGGATGTTTGATGCAATACTTGTGTATGTCCGTGTCTTTCTATTTGTTCATGCTTTGCACAGCATGTAGCGGGACGGTCGAAGGCATAACAGCCTCGTTTAAGTGGGCTTGATGGCCGTTTTAGGCTTGTAAATAAAGATTGTGTCATGTGGACACCAGTGAGAGAACTCGGTCTGTAATGGACCA
>LVTN01000658.1:66775-80037 GCA_001649415.1 Musa itinerans | reverse complement strand
TATGGCAGGGAAGGTGCTGCCCCATGCTTCGCTCTTCGTCCGCCGCTCGCTGCTCGCTCGCGCGGCCAAAAATGGCCTGTTTTGGCCCGTTTTTGGGCTGTTTTGGCCTGTTTTTGGGCTGTTCTGGCGTGCTGCGGTGACGGAGGTGAGCGGAGCAAAACGTCGGCCATCTCAGCACCCTGGAACCCCCCGGGTGGCACAGGGCTGGATGGGGCTTTCGTATAGCAGGGAAGGTGCTGTCCCATGCTTCGCTCTTCGTCCGCCGCTCGCTGCTCGCTCGCGCGGCCAAAAATGGCCTGTTTTGGCCCGTTTTTGGGCTGTTTTGGCCTGTTTTTGGGCTGTTCTGGCGTGCTGCGGTGACGGAGGTGAGCGGAGCAAAACGTCAGCCATCTCAGCACCCTGGAACCCCCCGGGTTGTCACGGACAAAGTTCTAAACAGGATGTTTGATGCAATACTTGTGTATGTCCGTGTCTTTCTGTTTGTTCATGCTTTGCACAGCATGTAGCGGGACGGTCGAAGGCAGAACAGCCTCGTTTAAGTGGGCTTGATGGCCGCTTTAGGCTTGAAAATATCAGTAGGGTCATGTTGACACTAGTGAGAGAATTCGGTCTGTAATGGACCATTTTACCCTTTGTTGTGCAACTATTCTGAGCTTGTAAAGTCTATTTGTAATTTGCATTGTCAATGAAGTGTTTTCGGAGATGTTTGCTTGTGGATCCCGAGCGAGGCGTTTTCTCTAACCCGTTTTCTCTTTTGTAGGTCCTAAGGGACCAATGGGAGGTTTCGGGGAGGCTGACCTTTGCGGACGGACACGCAAGGGTGCCGCACGACTTAGGCAAAACCAGCTAAGTCCGTGACAGTTCGGTACACTCATACCGTACCGTACCGAGCCCAAGTCGAAACACTGGTACGATACGATATTGCGAACCTTGATTATAAGTACTATATTTATCTGACAATATGAAAAATAAAGCAAGATTGAAAATCCATGATTTTAGTAGATCAAAAAACTGATTTTAGTAGATTGAAAAGCCTGATCGGAGGGCAATAACTACTACATTTTTTAAACCATTTCAAAACTTCAATTTCTCGAGCCATTTGTCGGCAGATTTGAAAATTGTTGCCTGGATAAAACAGGAACCTGTTGATTGACTTGATTCCACTTTGCTGCTGCAGTGCATGTAGATCAATGCCTAATGGGATTGGTGTCCTGGTTGATCAGGCCACTGAATTCTGCAAAAAGCAAGCTAAATTTAGTACCATGCGAGCAGCCTGAAGTTAAATTTAGTATCTCGGAGATTCTGATATAAAAGTACAGAACGTACGGGGATTTCGCATGGTGAGATTCCTCACAACCATGGTTTATTAGAGTTATTTGATCTAAGATGCCTGAAAAGACTCATAGAATTTGCAGTTCAATAACATTAAATTGAAATAAGGAGCACAAGTGAACCATATAACCATAGCAAATTTGTGTCCAGAATAGCAAAGAAATCTACACAGAGGTTCAGATAGAAAGACATGAGCATCATGAACACTTGTCAGTCGAGATTTGTACTCTTTTTGAGTTATCCAAACATAAGCGAAAAGGTACAAGACAATAGCAAGATTTTCATCTCAAGACAACTCAAAACTGTTACCTTTTACTTTGAGGAGCCTCCACCGAACAAACATTCCCATCAGATAAGCCAAAAAAAGGTAAATGGTCACAGAAAGCTACGAAATAAGAAAGCTAGAATGAATAAGATGCAGAACAATCATAAGTTTCGGAAGCATGGAATGACCTGATCCACATAGCCGAGTGCCCCTCTCCGGTTCTTAGGAACTATCTCTGATAGTTCTTGGGAACTATCAGGCAAGTGATGAGACGTCTATAGATCAAGAGTCGGACCGCATAAAACTCCACCAAAATGGATCAAACGCTTGCAGAAGGATGGTAACATATTGTCTAGGAGCTCACACTGACACTGAACCCTTCCAACAACAATCACGTCAAAGACTCATCATGATCAGATCCTGACGGGACCAGAAAAAAGGTCAGATCTGCTTCGCTCCTTTGCGCCCGATGTCCTCCGCAATCTGTCCGCTGGAAATATTCCCCACCATGGCTCCGATGTTGGACAGAGAACCAAGAGTCGAGAACTGGCACCACCAACACACATCGCCGTCACGCCAAGCAGTAAAGAAACCGTCACACCAAAGAGAACCGGAAGGGAGAGGCCGAGGTTGGCAATGATCTCGTCCAGGGTGAGGGAAAGTGTAGCGGGCGGTGAAGCCCAACTGGATGAGCCAAGGAGGCCGATAAGGGTGCAGAGGGCGACGGAGATGGAGCCGTCGCGGATCGGGATGGATGTTGGCTCTGATAACAAACCTTTTTTTTGTTTTTGTGTTTCTTTCAAAGTAACCACGAGTATGGTTGTCTCCGAGTATCTATTTATATTAATTAAAAAATAAAATATAATTTTTTAAGAAATAATTTTTTTTTATCATATCTCAATAAATTTTTTTATTCTCATCTATTTATTTTAATCTAATTTTTTATTTTTTATTTTATCTAATCTTAACTATTTTAATTGATCTTATCATACTCTTTAATTCAAAATAGTTATAATTTGAAGTTATTTTTAAAACAATAATAATTTTATTTTGCTAAAACATTTGTAAAGATATCGACAAACTTATCATCGTTGCTATAGTATTTCATTTGAATTTTTTTTTTATCAATCAGTTTATAAATAAAATGATGTCGAACTTCAACATGTTTGGTGCACTCCACAGAATTTTTCATCAATGCAATAGTAGATTTGTTATCATAATAAATTTTAGTTGGTCTATCTTATTTCTTTTTTGAAGATCTATTAGAATTCTTGGAATCCAAATTGTTAGAAATGTTGTACTTGTAGCCATAATACACTCCACTTTAGAGTTTGAGAAAGCAACACATTCTTATTTTTTTATTATCCATGAAATCACACTAAAGCCAAGTTGAATATAGATCCTAAAGTAATTTTTTTATCATCTATATATAATTTAAAATATTTTATCTACTCATAACGGATGCCATACTTGAGAGTTCCCTTATGTATCTAAAAACTCTTTTAGTTATCTTTATGAACTTATTGATGTTTAATGATTTTTTTGCTTCATTCATCATAATTAATATTTTTTTTCTTGAATCCTTATTAAAACCTAACTTAACAAAGATAGGATCATTAGTTGCACCTTTAGATAATGTTGACTTTTTTTTTTTTTTTGTAGCTTCTTAGTTGTAAGCTTGTTATTATCGGAGTTTAGGGCCTTATCCTTTTCATATATGTATGCATATACACAAGAGATATCTAACAAAGGACTCAACAATATAAGATATCCAAGAGTCTCTTTCACACAAGGATAATTGAGGAGATATCAGTTCATAATTATATCCTTAAGATGATTGAATGGATAGAGAAGCTCATAAGTCTAGGAATGATCCTAGATGATAGCTTGTGTAGATCTTGTACTTTAGTCCCTCATAAATTTTTTTTCACGGTTTATAATGAATTTTAACATGAACAAATTTGAAGTGACTCTCCTTGAGATTCTCAATATATTAAGGGAGGCTTAGAGTACTATCAAGAAAGAGAAGCTAGTTCTCTATGTTGGTGAGATCAGAAAGAAAAGGAAGGCAAAGAAGTCTCTTAAGAAGGGCAAGGGTAAATGCAAATCGGGGAAAGCAAAGGTTGCTAAAAAGGACCCGATAAAGGACAAAGGCTAGAGCTTCCACTGTGATAAAAATGGACATTAGAAGAGGAACTACAAAGAGTACTTTGCAGGAAAAAGGTGAAATAGAAGCTTAGAAAAACTTTAGGTATGTTCATGAATGATCTTCATCAGTCAAAAAATTATGATATTGCATGGGTATTGGATACCGGTAATGCATCTTATATCTATAATTTGTTGTAAGTTCGGGCAAGGCCTAAGAGATTGGTGAGAGGCAAGGTAAACCTTAGGATGAGAAATAATGCAAAAGTTACTATTGTTGCCATCGACTATAGTGGAGCTATTCTTCCATTAGATGCATGTTATTTTATTCTTTCGATCATAAAAAATATTATTTTATTTATTATTTAATAAATAGTGTATATAAATTAGTTCTTTAAAATAACAGTTGTTCATTGATTTTAGATGATGAAATCATCAGTAGAGGAATATTAAATAATGGTTTATTTATATTAGATGTTGCTTCATATGTCATGAATGGTGGTGTGTCTAAGAGGAAGCGAGATGAGGTGAACAATGTATATGCGTGGTACTGTAAGCTAGGTCATATCCATGAGGGTAAAATTTAAAGGTTATTGAAGGGTGGATACTTAGATCTATTTGATTATGAATCATATGTAACCTACGAGTCTTGCCTTCAAGGAAAATTGACCAACTCTCCATTTAGTGAAATTAGAAAGCGAATTATTGAGTTACTGGAACTCATACATACTGATATATATGGTCCTATGTCAACTCAAGTCATAGGTGATTATTCATACTTCATTATATTTACTGATGATTTTTCTAGATACTGATAAGTGTACTTAATGAAATACAAGTCCAAAGCTTTCGAGAAATTCAGGAAATACAAAAATGAGGTAGAAAATTAGACTGGAAAGAGTATCAAGACTCTTCGATCAGATCGAGGAGGTGAGTACTTGAGTATAGAGTTTATTTAGTTCCTCATAGACCATGGGATATTATCCTAATGGACTCCTTCTTATATATCTTAGCTCAATGGTGTATCTGAAAGGAGGAATTGCACAATGTTGGATATAGTATGGCCCATGATGAGTTCGCCAACCTATTCATCTCATTCTGGGGATATGCCATATAGTTCGCAGCTTACTTTCTTAATAGAGTTTCATCTAATACAGTAGTGTCCACAATATAAGATATGAAAAGAAAAGAGTAGTGTCTACACCATATGAGATATGAAAAGAATAAAGTTTCATCTAAAGCAATAGTGTTTACACCATATAAGATATGGAAAAAAAAGAAGCTCGATCTTCTAAAGCAGTAGTATCTACACCTAGAGTCCACAGCTTACCTTATGAATAGAGTTTCATCTAAAGTGCAGTAGTGTCTACACCATATGAGATATGGAAACAAAAGAAGCTCGATCTTAAAGTTATTAAGATTTGGGGCTGTTGTAATTAAATCAAATATTTAAGTTAGGAATTAATTTTTTTCCTTACTTGCCATTGTAATTTAGGAAATCTTAATCTATTTCCTTGTTTGTTATTACGAATTAGGAAATAACTATTAAGCATTCCAAATATGGTGATATCATATTTGTTAGTATATTAAATAGAAATAATTTATATTAAATAAATATAAAAATTAAAATAAAATTCTTTTAATGGAGGCTCATCTCCTCCTATTTAAGGGGAGGGATTTCTCTCATTCGTTCCTCACCTAGCCGAGCCCAACAACGGGGGGAATGAGGAGTTACACCCTACTGACGAGAGGTAGGTTTCCCTACCTTTCTTGAAAATAAAAGTTTTAGTTTTTATTTTGATTCTTTAAATGTTAAAAATTTTATAGTTTGAAAATATTTATCAATTCTTTAAATGTCAAAATTTTATTGTTGCATTAAAATTTACTCAAGTTTTTATAATATTCTTTGATCCCTACTTAAGATTTTTATTTTTAGATTTAAACATGTTAAAAATTTACATGTTTTATATATTAAATATATGATATTTCCTAGCAATACAACTTATTTTTAATCTTATCTGGATTAGAATTTCTGTTAGATTAAAATATGTTATCTAAAATTTTGATATTCTTTAATCTAAAATTTAAAATGTGCTATTCCGAATGATTTAAAATTTATTTAACTAGAATATATTGAAATTATACATGTGTTGAAAGTATGATTTCTATTTGAATTTAGAAGGTTATTTCTTTGTATTAAAGTTTATCTCTCAATCTTTCTTTTAATGTGTTATTATGTTTTTGAATATATGTTGTGGTATAAAATTGGATATGAATTGAATTAAAATTGCTCACAAGCTAAGCCCAACTCATAAGTCAGGCCACAGTCCACTAGCCAGGCTCAAGCTCGTAGGCCAAGCCCAACCCACGAGTCAAGCCTTGGCCCATAGGCTAACCTAACCCAACCCAACCATCATATATGTGACGCACATGACCAGTCCATGGGCCAGGTGAACTAAACTAGGCTTGATTAGCCTAATCTAGCCTAATATTATTGTTGGATTTGAGCTCAAATATTGATTAAACTAAACTAGGCTTGATTAGTCTAGATCGATTCAAGGTGATTCCGAAGTGATTGACTTATTTAAGTAAGTTTAACCTAAATTGAACCTAATCTAGTCCAAATTATACAAGTCTAGGATGATTCCAAACTAATTAAATAAGGATTAGAGATTAGTTCAGTTAGATTCTAGTAAATTGAGTTTAATTGGATCGATTGAACTATGGTTTAAGTCAATTGAGAGCTAATTTGTATTATTTGATATTGATGATAATTGAAAGAGATGTTTTAATGTGTTATTTCATCCCGATATGGACATGACCAGTGTAAGATTATGTTATTTCTCTACTGAGAGCAGGTAGGGCGATTCCCTTCGGGGATTAGCGGGCCATCAGACATTGCAGCTAGATGGTTCCTTCATCCGCTGTTGGGAGGAACATGTCCCCACTTTGGCAGGTGAGGGACACCACTTCATCCGCTGTTGGTAGTGCGATATGAGTTTGCCTCCATCCGTTGTTGAGAGAATACAAACTCATCCCATAGGATAGAACCTCTCCATCCACTATTGGAGGAGTGCTCCTTCGGGTATTTGATATACGCCAATAGGATAATTGAATTTTGATCATGTATTTATTTTGAGTTGACTTTTGGGGTTTATATTCAGCGTTGTTGGATTTTCTTTGTTTTTGATTTTCAGAGCAGCCTCCCTCTAATACTAAATCGGATTCCAGTGGAGAGCGGACCTTCCTCTACCGCTAGGTAGAGTCATTTGGATGATTCTTAAAGTTAACATCACTATGTTTACTTTTCTATTTATGATTTGATGAATAAATAAATTATAATAAATATTTATGAATAATGAATAAAGTGATATTTATCTACTTGGCCTAAATTTGTGGAAAGATATGAAAAAAAAATCAGGATGTGACATCTTTTTATGGTATCAGAGCATGGTCTAGGGCCCTGTAGGTGCATTAGGTCCCTTGATTGACTTTAACCGATGATTGTCTTTAACCTATTATAGGTGTAATGGAGCCAATTCCAGAGATTAGTGGTCTTATCACTTGGGGTGCTCATGGTTGCAATGCTACTGGTCTACACACTCAAAGAGATGTTTAAACAAACAATAACTTGGAAGCTCCACGCATCGTAGAGCAAACCCAGTCCTCATGTACACCTGTCACTAATTATGGGTCAGCTTCTCCGACTTTGCAGAATGCACCTCATGCCCTAACACCCGTCAATACTTAAGATGATGTACACGGAGCCATCAATACTATTAGAGGATAAGCGTCAGGAGGAGCGAGATGGAATTTCATGGGGTAGGAATAATACCTTAGATCACTTTAAGAGATTGGGATCACTAGTTTTTTAGGACAAACCAGATCCAATCTTTGCTGAACGTTAGATTCGTTAAGTGGAGAAGACATTTGAAGCTATCGAATGTAGGAAAAATCAAAAAGTGCCTTTTGCTTCTTTCATTTTGGAAGGGAAGGCAGACACTTGGTGGACGTCAAAAAGGAGGATGTTAGAGGCTGGAGGTAATGTGGTAACTTAGGAGCAGTTTAAGGATGCATTTTATGAGCAGTTCTTTTCTGATTCAATTTGCTTTGAGAAGCAACAAGAGTTCCTTAGTATCCACCAAGGAAGTAGAACTGTAATGGAATATGATTATTATTTAACTGAGTTGGCTCAATTCTCTTTATATATTGCTTTCAATGAAAGTCAAAGAGCTTATTATTCTGAGAGGGGACTTCGATCATTAATTAGAAAGTCCATTGCGATACTAATTTTACCAACATATGCTAAAGTGTTAAATCGAGCTCTAGTCATGTAGAAATTAGATAATGAACTACAACAAGCAAAGGATCGAAAGTGACCCTTTAGTGCTACACCATCTACATATGAGGGATTACATTCTGGACATACTCATCAATAAGCTGGAGCTCCTAGTAATCAAGTCATCATAAGATGCTATTTCTGTGGGAAGATAGATCATGTTTCCACCTTATGCCCCATGGGACAACGTGTATGTTTTTATTGTCAACAACTAGGGCACATGTTGAAAGATTACCCTTGGAAGCAACATCAACGCTGAGCTCCACCCTAAATAGCTGGACAACAACAGTTAGGACCCAAAGAGGGAGGATAGGCAAGAGTCTACGCATTGACTCATCAAGATGCTGAAGCCTCGAGATCTATTATTAAAGGTATCATCATACTCTATGGTATGCCAGCATTTGTGCTTATAGATTTTGGTTCTACACATTCTTTTATATCACCTTATTATGCTATGAAACTGTATAGGAATCGTGAGACAATGAGTAATGCATTAATGGTAGTAACACTAGTTGGAAACTCTTTGATAGTTGATCAGATATATAGAAACTGCATTATTACTATTGAAAGTCATGATTTGCTAGTAGAACTTATTCTACTAGAATTTCAAGATTTCGATGCTATCTTAGGTATGGATTAGCTTTCAGCATACCATGTAATTGTCGATTGTTTCCGGAAGATTATTACTTTCTCACCCCTAGATCAACCATCTTTCAAGTTTATTGGGATTCAAGAAAAATTCCCTTCTATTATTTCAGCCTTGAGTGCTACGCCCAATTATTATTGAAAGGATGTCAGGGATTCTTGGCCTTCATTTCTGGAGAAGAACATAAGAAGCTAGTATTAAAGGACATCCCCATTGTATTAGATTTTCTAGATGTTTTTCCTGAAGATCTACTTGCACTGCCACCAAATAGGCAGATTGAATTTATTATTGATCTTTTACCTAGCACTGCACATATTTCTAAACCTCTGTATAAAATGGCACCAATTGAGTTAGAGGAGTTAAAGAAATAGATCCAAGAGCTTTTGAACAAGGGTTTTATTTGACCTAGTGTATCACCTTAGGGTGCCCTTGTCCTATTTGTGAAGAATAAAGATGAATCTATGCGACTATGCATCGATTATAGACAACTCAACCAAGTGACCATAAAGAATAAATATCCCCTTCCCCGAATGGATGACCTATTTGATCAACTTTAAGGTACTCAGGTATACTCGAAGATTGATTTGAGATCCGGGTATCATCAACTGAAGATAAGGGAAGGAGACATACAGAAAACTGCTTTTAGAACAAGATATGGTTATTATAAATTCTTAATAATGCCTTTTGGACTCACAAATGCACCGGCTGCCTTCATGGATCTCATGAATAAGGGTGTTCCACCCTTATCTTGATAAATTTGTAATTGTGTTCATTGATGATATCTTGATCTACTCCAAAAACATAGCAGAGCATGAACACCATCTTAAGACAGTTTTGGAAGTCCTAAGGCAAGAGAAACTATATGCCAAATTAAGCAAATATAACTTTTGGCTCAATGAAATTATATTTCTCGGTCATATAATTTCGAGTGCTGGTATATCTATTGACCCTCACAAGATTGAAGCTGTGATAAAATGGAAGCAGCCTTCTAATGTTTCAGAGATTAGAAGCTTCTTGGGTTTGGTTGGATACTATAGAAGATTCATATAAGGCTTTTCAAAAATAGCAACACCATTGACCAGGTTGACACAAAAGAATATAAAATTCATGTGGGATAATAACTATCAACAAAGTTTTCAAGAATTGAAGAAGAAATTAACCAATGTTCCTATCTTTGTGATTCCTTCAGGGGGAGAAGGTTTTGTAGTGTATAGTGATGCCTCACTACAAGAGCTTGGTTGTGTTCTGATGCAAAACGAAAGAGTAGTTGCTTATGCATCTAGGCAATTAAAACCTAATAAGAAGAACTATCCTACTCATGACTTAGAGCTAGCAGCTATCATTTTTGCACTGAAAATTTGGAGGTATTATCTCTACGGACAGACTTTTAAAATCTTCACAGATCATAAGAGTCTCAAATATATTTTCACATAAAAAGATTTAAATATGGGACAAAGAAGATAGTTAGACTTTCTAAAGGATTATGATTTTAATATCAACTATCATCCTGGGAAGGCTAATGTAGTTGCTGATGCCTTAAGCAGAAATACCTATAGTCTTGTAGCCTATATGAATATTCAAAGGAATTCTATGATGATGGAGTTGACAGACTTAAAACTTAAACTTTTATCGAAGACAAATAAAGGTTTTCTTATGTGTCTAATGGCACAATTATATTTGGTAGAAAAGGTTAAAGAATGCCAGAAGGAATATACATATATTTAGATGTTAGTTAAAGAGATAGCTCAAGGATCTAGACCCAAATTCCTCTAAGCTGAAGATGGTTATATTACATTCCACAATTGACTTTGTGTTCCCAAAAGTCATCCAATAAGGATGCGATTATAAGTGGAGGCACATAGATCAAAATTTAATAATCATCCCGGGACTACTAAGATATATCAAGATTTGCACCAAAACTACTGGTGGCGTGGTATGAAGAGAGATATAGCATAGTTTGTTTCTAAATGTCTGATATGCCATCAGGTGAAGATAGAACATCGAGTACCTGTGGAAAAATTGCAAAGGATTTCGATTCCCGAATGGAAGTGGGAGTAAGTTACTATAGATTTTGTGACAGGATTACCCAAGACTATGAAATGATATGACGATATTTGGGTAGTAGTAGACATATTTACTAAATCTGCTCACTTCCTTCCTATTAACAAGAAGTATTCATTGGATAAACTAGCAAGCTTATATATTAAGGAAATTATTCGATATCATGGGGTACCAATTAGCATTATCTCAAATAGAGATCTAAAGTTCACTTCTAAATTTTGGGGAAGTCTACAAAAATCTTTGGGCACATAGTTAAAGCTTAGTATAGCTTTTCACCCCCAAACTGATGGCCAATATGAAAGGACAATACAAACTCTTAAAAATCTCTTAAGAGCATGTGCTTTGGACTTTGGTGGGAGTTGGGATATGCACTTGCACCTAATTGAGTTTTCTTATAATAATAGTTACCACTCTAGTATACATATGGCTCCATTTGAAGCTCTTTATAGAAGAAAGTGTTGATCACTTGTATATTAGGATGAGGTAGGAGAAAGAAAGCTTTTAGGATCTCAATTAATTCAAAAAGATACTGATAATGTTTGAATTATATGTCAAAGATTATTAACAACTTAAAGTCGTCAGAAAATTTATGCAAGTCGAAGATGAAGAGATCTAAAGTTCAAAGTTGGTGAGCACGTCTTCTTAAAAGTGTCGCCAACTAAGGGAGTCATGAGGTTTGGTCAAAGGGGGAAGTTAGCCCCAAGATTCATTGGCCCATTTGAGATCTTACAAAAGGTCGGGCCTGTAACGTACAGATTGGCATTGCCCCTGGCTTTGGCTAGCATCCATGATGTATTTCATGTGTCTATGCTTCGAAGATATATCAGGGATTCATCACATGTCATATTTTACCAACCTCTACAATTAAGAGATGATGTCACTTTTGGAGAACAACCAATCCAGATCTTGGAAAGGAAAGAATATGTTCTAAGGAATAAAATTATACCTTTGGTAAAGATTTGTTGTCAACATCATTCAGACCAAGAGGCGATGTGGGAAAGAGAAGAAGATATGCGAGAGTAGTATCCTCATCTATTCTATTAAGGTAAGCTAAATTTGAGGACCAAATTTCCTATAGAATGGGAGAAATGTAATCAAATCAAATATTTAAGTTAGGAATTAAATTTTTTCCTTACTTGCTATTGTAATTTAGGAAATCTTAATCTATTTCTTTGTTTGCTAGTACAAATTAGGAAATAACTATTAAGCATTCCAAATAGGGTGATATCATATTTGTTAGTATATTAAATAGAAATAATTTATATTAAATAAATATAAAAATTAAAATAAATTTCCTTTAATTGAGGCTCACCTCCTCCTATTTAAGGGGAGGGATTTCTCTCATTCATTCCTCACCTAGCCGAGACTAGCAATAGGAGGAACGAGGAGTTACACCTTGCTAACGAGAGGTAGTTTCCCTACCTTTCTTGAAAATAAAAGTTTTAGTTTTTAGTTTGATTCTTTAAATGTTGAAAGCTTTGTAGTTTGAAAATATTTATCAATTCTTTAAATGTCAAAATTTTATTGTTGCATTAAAATCTGCTCAAGTTTTTATAATATTCTTTGATCTCTATTTAAGATTTTTATTTTTAGATTTAAACATGTTAAAAATTTACATGTTTTATATATTAAATATATGATATTTCCTGGCATTATAACTTATTTTTAATCTTATCTGGATTAGAATTCTATTAGATTAAAATATGTTATCTAAAATTTTGATATTCTTTAATCTAAAATTTAAAATGTTCTATTTCGAATGATTTAAAATTTATTTAACTAGAATATATTGAAATTATACATATGTTGAAAGTATGTTTTCTATTTGAATTTAGAAGGTTATTTCTTTGTATTAAAACTTATCTCTCAGTCTATCTTTTAATATGTTATTATGGTTTTAAATATATGTTATGGTATGAAATTGGATATGAATTGGATTGAAATTGTTCACAGGCCAGGCCCAACTCATAGGTCAGGCCACTGCCCATTGGCTAAGCCCAACCTATAGGCCAAGCCTAACCCACGGGTCAAGCCTTGGCCCGTAGGCTAACCCAGCCCAACGGCGACCAGTCATATACAACGCACATGATCAGTCCATGGGCCAAGGCTGGGCTAGCTTTGTATGATGCATGCCCAGTCATATGTAATACACATGACCAATAGATGGGCTGGCCCAATCTAGCCCAATATTATTGTTAGATTTGAACTCAAATATTGATTAAACTAAACTAAGCTTGATTAGTCTAGATCGATTCAAGGTGATTCTGAATTAATTGACTTGTTCAAGTTAGTTTAACCTAAATTAAACCTAATCTAATCCAAATTATACTAGTCTATGGTGATTCTAGACTAATTAAATGAGGATTAGAGATTGGTTCAGTTAGGTTCTAGTAAATTGAGTTTAATTGGATCGATTGAACTAGGGTTCAAGTCAATTGAGGGCTAATTTATATTATTTGATATTGATGATATTT
>LVTN01000658.1:52541-64288 GCA_001649415.1 Musa itinerans | reverse complement strand
GATTTTGTGACAGGATTACCCAAGACTATGAAATGATATGACGATATTTGGGTAGTAGTAGACATATTTACTAAATCTGCTCACTTCCTTCCTATTAACAAGAAGTATTCATTGGATAAACTAGCAAGCTTATATATTAAGGAAATTATTCGATATCATGGGGTACCAATTAGCATTATCTCAAATAGAGATCTAAAGTTCACTTCTAAATTTTGGGGAAGTCTACAAAAATCTTTGGGCACATAGTTAAAGCTTAGTATAGCTTTTCACCCCCAAACTGATGGCCAATATGAAAGGACAATACAAACTCTTAAAAATCTCTTAAGAGCATGTGCTTTGGACTTTGGTGGGAGTTGGGATATGCACTTGCACCTAATTGAGTTTTCTTATAATAATAGTTACCACTCTAGTATACATATGGCTCCATTTGAAGCTCTTTATAGAAGAAAGTGTTGATCACTTGTATATTAGGATGAGGTAGGAGAAAGAAAGCTTTTAGGATCTCAATTAATTCAAAAAGATACTGATAATGTTTGAATTATATGTCAAAGATTATTAACAACTTAAAGTCGTCAGAAAATTTATGCAAGTCGAAGATGAAGAGATCTAAAGTTCAAAGTTGGTGAGCACGTCTTCTTAAAAGTGTCGCCAACTAAGGGAGTCATGAGGTTTGGTCAAAGGGGGAAGTTAGCCCCAAGATTCATTGGCCCATTTGAGATCTTACAAAAGGTCGGGCCTGTAACGTACAGATTGGCATTGCCCCTGGCTTTGGCTAGCATCCATGATGTATTTCATGTGTCTATGCTTCGAAGATATATCAGGGATTCATCACATGTCATATTTTACCAACCTCTACAATTAAGAGATGATGTCACTTTTGGAGAACAACCAATCCAGATCTTGGAAAGGAAAGAATATGTTCTAAGGAATAAAATTATACCTTTGGTAAAGATTTGTTGTCAACATCATTCAGACCAAGAGGCGATGTGGGAAAGAGAAGAAGATATGCGAGAGTAGTATCCTCATCTATTCTATTAAGGTAAGCTAAATTTGAGGACCAAATTTCCTATAGAATGGGAGAAATGTAATCAAATCAAATATTTAAGTTAGGAATTAAATTTTTTCCTTACTTGCTATTGTAATTTAGGAAATCTTAATCTATTTCTTTGTTTGCTAGTACAAATTAGGAAATAACTATTAAGCATTCCAAATAGGGTGATATCATATTTGTTAGTATATTAAATAGAAATAATTTATATTAAATAAATATAAAAATTAAAATAAATTTCCTTTAATTGAGGCTCACCTCCTCCTATTTAAGGGGAGGGATTTCTCTCATTCATTCCTCACCTAGCCGAGACTAGCAATAGGAGGAACGAGGAGTTACACCTTGCTAACGAGAGGTAGTTTCCCTACCTTTCTTGAAAATAAAAGTTTTAGTTTTTAGTTTGATTCTTTAAATGTTGAAAGCTTTGTAGTTTGAAAATATTTATCAATTCTTTAAATGTCAAAATTTTATTGTTGCATTAAAATCTGCTCAAGTTTTTATAATATTCTTTGATCTCTATTTAAGATTTTTATTTTTAGATTTAAACATGTTAAAAATTTACATGTTTTATATATTAAATATATGATATTTCCTGGCATTATAACTTATTTTTAATCTTATCTGGATTAGAATTCTATTAGATTAAAATATGTTATCTAAAATTTTGATATTCTTTAATCTAAAATTTAAAATGTTCTATTTCGAATGATTTAAAATTTATTTAACTAGAATATATTGAAATTATACATATGTTGAAAGTATGTTTTCTATTTGAATTTAGAAGGTTATTTCTTTGTATTAAAACTTATCTCTCAGTCTATCTTTTAATATGTTATTATGGTTTTAAATATATGTTATGGTATGAAATTGGATATGAATTGGATTGAAATTGTTCACAGGCCAGGCCCAACTCATAGGTCAGGCCACTGCCCATTGGCTAAGCCCAACCTATAGGCCAAGCCTAACCCACGGGTCAAGCCTTGGCCCGTAGGCTAACCCAGCCCAACGGCGACCAGTCATATACAACGCACATGATCAGTCCATGGGCCAAGGCTGGGCTAGCTTTGTATGATGCATGCCCAGTCATATGTAATACACATGACCAATAGATGGGCTGGCCCAATCTAGCCCAATATTATTGTTAGATTTGAACTCAAATATTGATTAAACTAAACTAAGCTTGATTAGTCTAGATCGATTCAAGGTGATTCTGAATTAATTGACTTGTTCAAGTTAGTTTAACCTAAATTAAACCTAATCTAATCCAAATTATACTAGTCTATGGTGATTCTAGACTAATTAAATGAGGATTAGAGATTGGTTCAGTTAGGTTCTAGTAAATTGAGTTTAATTGGATCGATTGAACTAGGGTTCAAAGTCAATTGAGGGCTAATTTGTATTATTTGATATTGATGATATTTGAAAGAGATGTTTTAATATGTTATTTCATCCCGATATGGATATGACCAGTGTGAGATTATGTTATTTCCCTGCCGAGAGTAGGTAGGGAGATTCTTTTCGGGGATTAGCGGGCCGTCAGACGTGGCGGTTGCATGGTTCCTCCAACCACTGTTGGGAGGAATGTGTTCCCACTTTGACAGGTGAGGGATACCACTCCATCCGCTATTGGGAGTGCGATATAAGTTTGTCTCTCCATCCGCTATTGGGGGAATGCTCCTTCGGGTATTTGATATACGCCAATGGGATGATTGAATTTTGATCATGTATTCATTTTGAGTTGACTTTTGGGGTTCCTACTCAGTGTTGCTAAATTTTCTCTATTTTTTATTTTTAGAGCAGCCTCCCTCTAGTACTAAATCGAATTCCAGTGGAGAGCGGACCTTCCTCTACTGCTAGGTAGAGTCACTCAAATGATTCTTGAAGTTAACAACACTATATTTACTTTTCTATTTATGATTTGATGAATAAATAAATTGTAATAAATGTTTATGAATGATGAATAAAGTGATGTTTATCTACTTAGCTTGAATGTGTAGAAAGATATAAAAAAAAAATTCAGGATGTGATAGATGCCCTGCTTATGTTAGGAGATATAATCCCGAGAAGTTGGAATCAAGGACAGAACGATGTAAGTTTGTAGGATACCCAAAGGAGACTTGTGGGTATTACATATATCAACCCGAGAGCCAAAAAGTCTTTATTGCCAAAAGTACAGTGTTCCTTAAGAAGGAACACATTCTTAGTAGAAATAGTGGGAGTATGATAGTATTGAGTGAGGTTGGAGAATCTAGTTTAAGTATCATTTCGTATGATGAATCTGTTCAAATACCTAGCATATAAATTTCAACTTTACGTAGGTTCGGTAGAGTGTTTAATCCCCTTGAGAGATATATGAGACATATCAATTCTCAGACTTATGAGGAGGCTATTACAAGCATATAATCCAAGAGGTGGCAAGAGGCTATGAGTTTCGAGATGGATTCCATGTACTCGAACAAGTTTTGGAACCTAGTTGATACACCTAAGAGTATTGTACCTATTGGTTGCAAGTGGATCTTCAAGAAAAATATAAGAGTAGATAGAAAGATAGAGATCTATAAGGCTAGGGTAGTGGCTAAAGGATATCATCAAAGGTAAGGTGTTGACTATGATGAAATCTTCTTGCTTGTGGCTATGCTGAAATCTATTCAAATTCTGTTAGCTATTACAGCTCACTTTGATTATGAGATCTGGCAAATGGATGTGAAAACCATGTTCCTCAATGACAACCTTAAGGAGGAGGTGTATATGATATAGTCTGAGGGATTCGTATCCAAGGAAAGTCCATATAAGGTGTGCAGATTGCTTAAGTCTATCTATAGACTAAAACAAGCTTCCTAAAGTTGGAACATAAGATTTGATGAGGCGATCAGATCTTATGACTTCATTAAGAATGAAGATAAGCCTTGTGTATATAGGAAGGTAAGTGAGTGCGCTATCACCTTCTTGGTGTTATATGTGGATGACATCCTAATCATTGGGAATAATATAGGAATGCTCTCCATAGTTAAGACTTGGTTATCTAGACACTTCTTCATGAAGGACTTAGAGGAAGTATCCTACATTTTGGAGATTCGGATATATAAAGATAGATCCAAAAAGATGCTCGACTTGTCCTAGTTTAGATATATAGACACCATTGTCAAAAGGTCTAGTATGGATGGAAAATTCTAAAAGATATCTTATACCGATGAGACATAGAATATCACTTTCTAGGAGTATGTCCCCAAAGACTCTTGTAGAAAGGGCAAACATATATAGGATACTCTATGCCTCAGCGATAGTGTTTGTCATGTATGCTCCAAGCTTGATATAGCATATGCTCTAAATGTTACGAGTAGGTATCAAGCATATCCAGGTTTGAAACACTGGAAGGTCGTAAAGTATATCCTTAAGTACTTGAGAATGACTAAGGATCTTTTATTAGTATACGAAAGATGTAGCCTCAGGGTTGAGTGCTATACGGACTTGAGTTTTTAGTCCAATATCGATAATAGCAAGTCAAACTTAGGGTATGTGTTCATCCTGAATGGAGGAGTAGTAAACTGGAAGAGTTCTAACCAAGACATTACTGCTAACTCGACTAATGAGGTGGAGTATATTGCTGTAGTAGAAGTACTAAAGGAGGGAGTCTAGATAAAGAAGTTTATTGTAGATCAAGGAGTTGTGTCAAACAACGAGGAGTTGATTCCCTTATATTGCGATAACAACAGGGCGATTGCTCAAGCGAAAGAATTTGTCTCATTAAAAGTCTAAGCATGTTTTGAGAAAGTTCCACTTAATCAGAGAGATCATAACCCATGGTGATGTAGTAGTGGAAAGAGTTCCATCCGAAGATAATATCGTAGATCCATTAACAAAGTCATTATCTCAGATTATATTTGAGTATCACAAGGGTCTGATGCGGATCAGACACATAAATGATTGGCTTTAAGTGGGAGATTGCTAGTTATATGTACCATATAAGCTAATAATGTGAGTGATGACACGTGTAATACACTGCATAATCTTTTTTGTTATTAGTATTATAACTTTTTTTACTTTATATTATATGATAAATATATATTATGATGTCCTTGGATCTGTGCATTGGGAATTGGATCATGATGAGTGTTAGGATCAAGAACGACACTAAGAGGGGGGGGGGTTGAATTAGTGTAGTGGATAAAAATGATAAATTTCAACGATTTCGAAAAACTTCGTTCAATGAAATTCTAAGTTCGACAAAAACCATTAATTAGACTCGAATAAGTTTGCAAGTGAGTAGAGAAGAGGGGATTGGACAGTTTGCAATGAAGTAAAGTAAAATGCAATAAAGAGAATAAGTAGTAAGGAAAGAACACATCGGAATTTATAGTGGTTCAGTCGTTGTGACCTACATCTACTTCTGATTCCTCCTCCATCAAGGTCACCGGCATCCACTAATGGTCTTCCTTCAATAGGCAAAGACCAACCACCTCTTTACAATGATTTCTCCTTTTCATAGGTTTAGGAGATAACCCTTACAAGACTCACACCTCTTCTTGAATGATTGCAAAACTAAGGAGAGGAGAAGGACTCTTGCACTTTTACAACACTTTTACACTCCAATACTTAAAGATTTTTTCACACTTAGATATCACTTTGTTGCCCTTTCATGCAGAAAATGGTGGGGTATTTATAGGCCCCAATGACTTCAAAATTGGAGCCAAAAAGTGTCTCATCTCAGATTTTCGAGGTACTGGCGGTACTACCGCCTGACACTCTGACACTGGGTAATACCATCGCTCAGTCTAGCAGAGTCTCGGATACTAAGCTCTGGCGATACCACCACCTGACAGGGCAGTACCACTGCCTGGTAGTAATAATTGTCGACGGTACCATTGCTTATTCTGGGTGGTACCACCGCCTAGACCACTTGGGAGACCATTCCTTGGGCGGTTCCACCGCCAAACAAAGTCCAACAACCTGGTTTGGCCTTGAATCTGGCCCAAACCAGTCTAATTATGGGCCTAGTTGGCCATTAACAGGGTTAATGGGATTACCTCCCAAACCTAAACCTAATTATGTGCTAACTATGATTTTTAAGACATACACTAAACAAAACAAGTCTGGTAACTATGATTTCTTCCGGCAAGCTTCCGGCGATCTTCTGGCGGACTTCTGATAATCTCTCGACAATCTTCCAACGGACTTCCGGTAAGCTCCTAGACTTCGCGCCGATCTTCTTGGCGAGTTCCAATGAGCTTCTTCTTAGTCAATTCCAGCAACATTTTTTATGAACCTCTGAACTTCCGATGAACTCTCAAACTCCCAACAAAATCTCAATCTTGACTCCAGCACTTCATTTTGCTTTATGCCTTGATTGCTATCGTAGTTAATCCTGCACACTTTTCTCAACATATAGATTTGATCAAATAATTTACCAATTGATTTCATAATCAAAATTCGAGATTCAATAATCTCCTCCTTTTTTATCATAACAATTAATTGATGACGGAGTTAACCTTAACTCCCCCTATCTATATGTCATACTTGAGAAAAGACGTTCTTGAATTCAAGGCCTTTGAATTCAAGCATCAAACTAATAAGTTATATGTATTTAAACTTATCGACATACACATCATAATACCAATCATGATTTACTATCTTAAAATACAATACTATGTATTTATCACAATACAAATGATGTCACATCAATTTTTAAGTCCAATATAGAATGATGATAGATAATCATCATTTTCAAGTATGATACAAATTTCAAATATGAAATTTAGCAAGATTCAAATTTCAAAGATGACAATTCATCAATCCAAGGCATGATATCAATTGTAAGTAGGAAGTTAAGCTCATGATACCTTATTATAATGATAGACATTTATCAAGCATTCATGAAACATTTCAAGTATCTACGATAAATATGGTGCATATGCAATATATTTTGATATGTTTCAAGTATATGCAATGTGTTGTGATGTATTTGACGATTCCAATCGTATTTCAAGCATTCGTAAAACATTTAAGCATTTACGATAAGATACATTTTACACATTATTTTCAATATTCATAATGTCAATTTGTCATCAATTTACTACATTTCTCCCCCTTTGTCATCAACAAAAAGGAGAACCATTCAACAATGCAAGTGTGTTAAAAAATTCAAACAAGTTCCACACCAATTTATCCAAGCCAAAAAGAAAGGTAAGAAAAAACTTTGCATGATAACTACTTCTGGTTTTTAAAATGGATAAGCTAACATTTTTACTTTAGATATACAAAAGTTTTTTTGTTCTTCTTGAGATGTGCAAGTTTCTTTTTTCCTTTGTCATAAAAAATAAGAAGAAGATAAAGAGGAGTAAGGGAGGAATTCACCAAGAACCAAATTCATGAAAGGATTTGAACCAAGTCAAATCCAAAACAATAAATGAGTTTCATCAAATCATGCTTCTATTTTAACAAAGAGAAAGGATTCATAAAAAGGATCAAGATGTCCATACAAAATCAAATCCTTATTCTTATAAGTGATCATCACATACTAAAAATCCATAAAAATTCTTCTTTCATGAGAAGAGTAAGGAAGAATTCATGGGAAAGGAGCATCAAATGATGGATCAAAAATCCATGAGTGAAGGGACTAAGTGTATCAAAAATCATTAGCAAGGGTATAAATAAATTTGATACCAAGTAAATTGATATTATGGATTTCATGAAAGCCTTATTTATGAAATGAAATAATTTCATGAAAGCTTTATTTTAAAAAAATCGAGAAAGTCCGAAAAAGATATCCAACAAACTCATGCATTCAGACAATTTGACATTCCTAACTTGAGAAATAATCATCACATGAGAAATAAGACATTAAGTTGTAAATACCAAAAGTCGAATCTTTTCTTTTGTAAATATCACGAGAAAGAAAAATATTAAAAGAAAACTTAAGTTACGAAAAATCGAGAAATTTGAAAAATGTATCAAGGAATTTATGCATTCAAAAGATTTATCATGCCTAATTCTTAGAGTGTAACAAGTATTAAACCATCATTAAGAAGCGCATCATAATATTAAAAAGCACATGATGTCAAAGGGTACGTCATAGAATGTAAGAAGTATCAAAGAGTACAACTCATCATGGGCTTTTTAGTTCCCTACTTCCTTTATCAGCAGAAGAAAATACATAACCTATTCAGGTGGTGGTAAATCAAAATACCTAAACAAAGTATTCAATTGCCAAAGAATTTGCTACGTCTCGGTTAAGATATGATATTGACATAGTTCAATTCAATTCAATCAAGTTACTATTGGATCGGTAGACGAGGACGGTGCTTACTTTGTTGGAGGTGCTATCTCAAGGGGACTCGTAGAAGGAGTAATACTTTCCCCTATATGCAGGTGTTTCTGGTTCTGGTTTAGGTGGGAGAGGTTCAGTCCTTTTAGGTAATCTAGTCCAAATTCCATTTCTTACTATGCATCTTAATCTCCTTAGTAGGTTTCCATTGATGACATTGAATCGATCTAGATTTAAGGTTTCTTCATCAGATGGAATAACTATGTTATGTGCACCTATTAGTCTAGTGATTAAACCACTATAATGAAGCATCATATCTTTTGTTGATAGTTCAATCATGTTTTGTTTTATCAGATATCCAAAACAGTTGTCGTGTCCTATCATATTCCAATACATTGTTTCTAATTTCATTTGACTAACTTCATCATGTTGATGTTGTTTTGGAAGTAGGATACTTATCACAATGTGATGAAGTAATTTTGTGCTAAAGGGTAGCAAATGTTCACAATTTTTTGGAATGATAGACAGATTTGGGTTACTAAAGATAGTTCCTAATGCCTCAGAATATGTAACCCCAATTGATTCTTTATCCCATAGCCCTCTAAAGTAACAATCTCTTCTTTTCTTAAAAATTCTTATAAGGTTGTAAATTACACTATCCGTGATGGGTATGTGATGCCCTAAGAGATAAGTGGATACCCTATCATTTTCATCCACTTATAAGTTTTTGTAAAACAAATGAACAAGTTTAGGATAAATTAGTTCACTTATTTGGAGGATTGGAAGGACATCTAAGTTGGCAAACCATTGAATTGACTCTAAATTACTTGATTCTTTTATATCTACATATTTTCCTTTATGAACACTTCTAGATTCAAAGGTTGAAAATTTAAAGGCATGTTGAGAGGAATCAAAGAGTATGAAATCATAGGTTTTATCTACTATTCTCTTTCCTTTGTCCATTGAGGATCTTCTAGATTCCATGAAACTACACAAGTTATCAATGAGAGAACGACAAGTTAGAAGCAAGATCTTAACAATGAATTGAGAGAGAAGTTTTGAGGATTACACTTATAGTGATCCCTTGAAAAGTTGAGATTGATCCTTAGATTTATAGAAGAGAAGGGTTTTCTTGGGTTTATAGAGGAAGAGCAAGAAGAATAAAAGGTGAAGGGTTTAGAGGTGTGGGGAAGAGGTGTAGGAAGGCTTGGGGGCGGTTTTACCGCTGGCCCTAAAAAGGTTTATATAGGGTAGAGTTGCGGGCGGTGCTACCACCAGCTGGGTGATGCCACCACCTACAACCAATGCTTACTAGCGATGCAACCACCAGTCCAGCGGAGCCACTACTGGTGCACTATTTTTCCTCAAGGTGTTGTTTTCTTTGTCTAACATCATTACTTCTGTTTTGAGAGACAATAAGCAAGTACTCTTGCCTCCTTTTCATTTGAGTCAAGCATGATCACAGTCATAGTGTGGTGCAAATGCTTATTTGCGTAAATATCATATCAACTCATTTCGAAGTTTTGACTTCCATAAGAATACTTATAGAAATGATTAGTTCAAACATGTAGATGATCCATAAATCAGATCTTTTGTTTTGTGAATTGCAAAGAGAAGGAATAAAAATAAACGATCTCAAAAAAAAAGATTCAATTTTTAAAGGTCGAGAAATCTGAAAAATATAAAAGAGGAACTCACGCATAAGAATTCTCAAGTTTCAAATATCGAGAAATCAAGATCAAACATAAGATTTCAAATAATCATTGCATCATCAAGTCATAAAGCATGATTCATTGAATATGAAGCATCTTCAATCATTTTGTAACCGATAATTCTAATTCTAATGATCTTTCCTTTATTGTTTTGGCTAGAGAGCTTTATTGTGTATTTTGGATTTCCGGTAATAAGCCTTGAGCATCCACTATCAAAATATTATTTTTGCTCCTAGCTTGTGATGGTAAATATTTCTATAAAAAAGGGTGATTTTTAGGTAATCATTTGATCTTAAGTGCCTCAAAAATTGATCTACTCAACTTATTATTTTGCATAGAGTTTTTTACGATTCCTTTAGGAACATAAATCAATTTGTGTGGACTATATCTCTTAAACGGACATTTATAAGCAACATGTTTAAGTTTACAACAAAAGTTACATTTGGTGGGGGGTGATACATGTAAGGTAGGGCCTTTAACAAAGGTGGTTGGATTTTGGTGAGAGCTACTTAAATCCGATTCTGTCTTTTCTATGAACGTGACTTTTATTGGCAATGATCATGTTCAAGGACTTGCTACCAACCTTGAACTTTTCTAGAGTTTCTTTGAGTAGCAAGTTTTCCTTCTCAAGTATCTCTATGTATTCACACTTAGTGCATGGAGGTAATGAATGACTATCATGCTTAAGTTTTTTAAATTCAGTATTTAAAAGGGCATGCTCCTTTTTCAAACAATTAAACTTTTTTTCTCATTATTCTATATTCATCGAACAAATCATGAAAAGCACTTAAAATTTTATTGAAAGATAAATTTGCATCTAATGAACTACTTACCTCATCTCCGATAGCCATTAGTGTGTAGTTAACGACTTTCTTGTTGCTTTGTTCT
Organism: Musa itinerans; assembly: GCA_001649415.1. Taxonomy (NCBI): domain Eukaryota; kingdom Viridiplantae; phylum Streptophyta; class Magnoliopsida; order Zingiberales; family Musaceae; genus Musa; species Musa itinerans. Next base: position 53,379 of record LVTN01000658.1, on the reverse strand, counting down.
TCGTCTTCGAAATTGCTCGAGTCATCCCACGTTGCTTTGAGCGCCTTCTTCTTCTTTGGTTGTTTCTTCTTCACCCGGGGACATTCGCTTTTGAAATGTCCCGGGTATTAAATATTGGATTTTGATGATGAAACTAATTGATATTGTTTATGATTTGATATGCGTTTTGAGTAACGTAGGAAGCTTCGATCAAGGAGAGACAATTGAAACAGGAAGAATCATGTTGTGCTGGAGGAAAACATGTCAGAAGATTGGACGTCGAGCCGGTGGATCGATCGACGTATCGATAGAAGGTTTTAGGCCATGGATTCGGACATCGAGCCAAGAAGAGTGGATATTGTGCCAAGGATATCGGAGTTGCGGAGTCAATTGGCCAATTAGGCAATAGGCCGCAAGAGAGGACGATGCACCGAAGAATCGAACGAAGCGTCGAGGGACCAATGACATGTCGGACAACATGATTCATGCTTAGTATTAATTGTCTAGATTGAAGTATGTTTTTACATGTGCAGGATTAACTACGATAGCAAGGCATAAAGCAAAATGAAGTCCCGGAGTCAAGGACGCGATTTCGTTGGGAGTTCGAGAGTTCGTCGGAAGTCCGAACATTCGTCGGAAGTTCTGCCGAGAAGTCCAGAAGCTTGCCAAAGAAGCTTGTTGGAACTAGCCAAGAAAATCATCATGAAGTCCAAGAGCTTGCTAGGAGTCCACCGGAACATTGCCGAGAGATCGTCGGAAGATCACCAAAAGCTCGCCGGAAGAAACCAAGACAAACAGACTTGTTTAGCTTAAGTATGCCTTAGATTTCGTAGTTAGCACGTAATTGGGTTTGAATTTG
>LVTN01000658.1:10795-45652 GCA_001649415.1 Musa itinerans | reverse complement strand
TGTTCTTTGGAAGGGGGTTCTCGAGCTCTTCATGAGCATGGCATGTCATTTCGTAGGTCATTAGAGACCCAATAAGTTCTTCGAGAGGAAATGTTTTAAGGTCCTTGGCCTCTTGAATGGCCGTAACTTTTGGATCCCAACTCTTTGGACGGGATCTTAAAATTTTAGTTACTAGTTCAAAGTTAGAAAAACCTTTACCAAGAGCTTTGAGTCCATTGATGACATCCGTGAAACGGGTGTACATGTCTCCGATGGACTCACTTAGTTTCATCCGAAAAAGTTCGTAAGAATGCACAAGAATGTTGATTTTGGACTCTTTCACTCGGCTAGTGCCTTCATGAGTGACCTCAAGAGTTCTCCAAATATCAAAAGCCGAATCACAAATCGAAACGCGATTAAATTCATTTTTGTCAAGTGCATAAAACAAGGCATTCATAGCCTTTACGTTTAAAGCAAAAACCTTATTCTCCTATTCATCCCATTCGCTCATCGGAAGAGAAGATTTTTGAAATCCATTTTCGATAATATTCCAAAGCTCAAAATCCATGGAAATAAGGAAGATCCTCATACGAGTCTTCCAATACGTGTAATCCGACTCATTAAAATCCAAGACTTCATCATCAAAATCCGAGATTCAACAATCCACTCTCGGTATTATGAGAGAAATATCTCATATACTCTTAATCAAGTAAATCTCTAGCTAGGGTCGATCAAATCATAATAAATATGATAAGCATGAGATTCAGATTGAGAGAGAATGAGTTCTCTAAGAGAATCCGATTAGAGTGAGACTTTGATAAATTTCATTTGGGCTGACAATGTCATACCCGGTATATGATCTTTGGGATATTAAATCGATGATAAACTATAGATACATGGTACCTAAGAGCAAATAGGTCCAATGGATTATATCCCCTTGTACCGTTTGAGGATTATGACGTAGTGGCATAGTACGTTCGTAGTCGATAAGTTGAAGAAATTATTATAGGAATAATAATTCACTGAGTTAGAAGGAGTTCTGATAAGTATAACTCACGGCTAGCTTAGTATTGTGCCTAAAATATCACATATATATGGTAGATGATATAACAAATAGAGGATTGAATATTTGATATCCAATAAGCCTTTGTTTTAATGGATCCATTAAGTGAGACACAATAAAAGCTTAAAGTGGATATTTGGATAGAGATTCAATGTCTAATATATCAGGATAATTGAATAAAAATCCAATATCCAATAGGGTAGGATCCATTATGATTAAGTTGAGAGGGCTTTTTGTAAATAGGAGGATGACCAAAGGGTCATAAGCTAGATTCCTTCACACGTCCTATAATCTCCTCCCCTTTCTTCCCTTGCTACCTACTCCCAACTTGGGCATGAGAACAATAAGAAGGGATGGACTCTTCTTGTTTTGCTACTACGTGATGATGCGTGAAGGTCAGGAAAGGACGTGTTGCAAAAGGAGATGCATCGTCGCTTCATCCATCGTGTGAATCACCATTAGAAGTTTATTAGAGCTCCATCATCCATGAACTAAGATCTGCATATTAGGGGATATATGATCTCTTCCCTAGGTGAGAACGTCTCACATATCTTACGCAGTTTTTGGTTTCATGAGTTTTTCGCTCTCAATCATTGTATGACGATTCGATATAATTCTTTTGAGAAACCAATTTTTATTTTTCTTTTCTACTATACATGTGATGCTTTTCCCAAGGTTTTTCAATAGTTTTTATATAATATTTTTTAACATTTGAGTTTCTAAATATGTCTCTAAATAAAAATTTGGTCTACAAAAATCAACTCCTAATATAGTATCAATCTCAAAATTATAGTATAAATCTCAAAAAATTATAATTGAACTCCAAAATTATAGCATCAATCTCAAAAAATTGGTCCAAACACTATGAAATTTTTAAGAAACTTTCAATTACGACCACATGGACCTTTATAACAAATTTTTAAATTGAGATTTTTTTATTTTTTTTAATTTATTTAAACTGGGATTTTTCTATTTTCTCAATAATTTTTATTTCGATCAAAACATAAATATTTTTATATAATATATTTTGATATTTACCTGAGTATGATAAAAAGTTAGTCCAAAATAATCAACTCTTGTTATTCAATACCTTGATTTTGATTGGACCCCAAAATCAGAGTATGAACATTAAGAAATGGTCTAAATGCTATAAATTTGTATAAGAATATTTAATTACAGCAACATAGACCTTTATAACAAATTTTCTAATTAAGAGATTTATTTTGATAATTTTATAATTTTTTCAAATCTGAACAGTTTGATATTTTTTATTTTCTCAATTTTTTCATTTCTACCAAAACATGATGTCTTTATGTATTATTTTTGACATTTTAGCTTTTAAATATCTTTAAGCTATGATAAAAGCTGGTCCAAAACAGTCTACTCATGATATTTGATATCTTGATTTTGATTGGCACCTAAAATCAAAGTATCAATATGGTACAAATGCTATAAAATTTTTAGGAAAAGTTTCAATTATAACTATATGGACCTCTATAATAAATTTTCTAATTTAGATATTTTTTATTTTTATTTTTTGATTTATTCATAATCTGAATAATTTAGGGTTTTTTTTTTCCTTGCGTTTACCAATTTTATCAAAATATGATGTCTTTATGTGATATTTTTTTATATTTGAGCTTTTAAATGCATCTCTAAATGTTAAAAGGTTAGTCTACAAAACATAACTTTTGATATATGATATCTTGATTTTCATTAGATTTTAAAATTAGAGTATCGACCTTAGAGAATAATTCAAATATTATGAAATTATTTTTAAAAAGATTTCAATTACAACCACATGAACCTTTATAATAAATTTTATAATTTGGAGAAATTTTTGATATTTTTTATTTATTCATAATCTGAATAGTTTGAGATTTTTTATTTTCTTTATATTTTTTCCAATTCAATTAAAATGTAATGTCTTTATGTAATATTTGTTTTGACATTCAAGCTATGATAGAAGTTTGCCCCCACAAAAGTCAATTCCTAGCATATGATACCATGATTTTGGTCGGACTTCAAAATCAGAGTATCAATCTCAAAAAATAATTCAAATGTTATGAAATTTTTAAAAAAGCTTTTAATTCGAATCACATGGACTTCTATAATTTTTTTTTAATTTAGAGAAGTTTTTAATATTTTTCTGATTTATTTAGAATATGAATGGTTTGAGATTTTTTTATATTCTCCATGTTTTTTCTTTTGACCAAAACATGATGCCTTTATATACTTTTTTTGACATTCAAGTTTCTAAATATGTCTCTAAGCTATTGTAAAACGTTGGCCCTAAAAAGTCAACTCTTAGTATTCTATATGCTGATTTTGATTGGACTCCAAAAAATTTAAATTATTGACCTCAAGAAATGGTATAAATGTTATGAAATTTTTTTAAAAAATTTCAATTTCAACCACATGGACCTCTATAATTAATTTTCTAATTAAGAGATCTATTTTGATAATTTTTAAAATTTGAATAGTTTGATATTTTCTATTTTCTTTATTTTTTTTATTTTGGCCAAAATATGATGTCTTTGTGGAATTGTTTTTGATAATTGACGTACTAAATATGTCCCAAAGGCATGATAAAAATGTAATCATAGAAAATAAACTCTTTGTATCTAATATCCTAATTTTGATTGATCCCAAAATTAGATTATCGATTAAAAGAGGGAAAGAGTGTAATATGAGTTGAAGGAAACTGCTTGTTTCATCTAACTAAATCAGCAATGGACATTTGAACAATGTGTACCCTAACTTATGTTTAGATACATGAAAAATATAACTGATAATGTATTTTGTAAGATTTTATTAGATATATGAAAAAGACAAGTTAAATTCATGAAAAATATAATCGATTGATTATTTTTGAATTTCAAACTTTCGTAGGAGAGTTTTAGATAAGTAAGGTATAAATCTATAGAGTTATTGAGTAACTCTTTACTGATGGCAGCAATGCTAGAAATCGATGATGAAATGTGTTGGAACTCAACAATAACACTGGAAAGGAGGTGACTGCGAATGACTATGATAAACTCAATGGTGGTACTGAAAACCCTAAAACCTTAAGTTATAGGAGGAAAAAACTAGAATAACATCTACGAATAAATATGAACATGACATTCTGTGGAATTAGAAAAACTATATACGATGTACATACCCAATCAATTCATGTTAAATAAATAAATAAATTAATTAATTAATGTTTTTTATTCAAGCCAATATGAACGAACCTATAGTCATTCTACAAAAAGTGTATTCCAATTATTTAAAAAATAAAGGCGCTGTTAAAAAGTTTTCTAAACTTGGGGCGTTCAATAAAAAAATTAAATTAAATTTGGAAATTTTTTTCGAAAATTCACCCATAAAACAATTCCATAAAACGATATGAGTAATTTTTTTAACCCTTGCAGGGATGATTGGCCATCGCTTCCGCCCGCAACCCGATCCCCACCTCCGTCACCACCACCGCCTCTCCATCTCCGTTCCCATGGGAGAACAAACCATCCACTCCACCCAATCTCTCTCCTCCTCCGCCCTTTCCACCACCACCACCACCGCCACTGCCCCCCCTGCCACCTCCAACAACCTCCCCACCGACCCGGCCGCTGTTAGCACCACCATCATCACCGCCGCCACCGCCGCCACCACCACCATCTCTCTCCGCCCACGAAAGATCCGAAAGGTTTCTTCCTCCTTCTCCTCCTCGGTGTTGGCCGAAGACGCCTTCAAGAAGAACCCTTCCTCCGATGGCCGCCTCGCCGTCCGCGTGATCCCTCGCCCGCTGTCCGCTGACGGGGAGATCGTCGTCGCCCTCCGCCACCTCCGCGCCGCCGACCCCCACCTCGGCCGCGTCATGGACGCCCACGAGCTCCCGGTCTTCCAGTACCTCCACCCGCCCTTCCACGCCCTCGCCCGCAGCATCCTCTACCAGCAGCTCGCCTTCAAGGCCGCCGCCTCCGTCTACTCCCGCTTCCTCTCCCTCTGTGGCGGCGAGGCCGGCGTCGTGCCCGAGGCCGTCCTCGCCCTCACGCCCCATCAGCTCCGCCAGATCGGCGTCTCCGGCCGCAAGGCTTCGTACCTCCACGACCTCGCCCGAAAGTACCACACCGGTATCCTCTCCGACGCCGCCATCGTTGCCATGGACGACAAGTCTCTCTTCACTATGCTCACCATGGTCAAAGGCATCGGCGCCTGGTCCGTCCACATGTTTATGATCTTCTCCCTCCACCGCCCGGATGTGCTTCCCGTCGGCGACCTCGGTGTACGTAAGGGGGTGCAGATGCTTTATGGCCTTGAGGAGGTTCCGCGGCCTTCGCAGATGGACCAGCTCTGCGAGCAGTGGAGGCCCTATCGCTCCGTTGGTTCCTGGTACATGTGGCGCCTCGTCGAGGCAAAGGGCACCTCCACTATGGCTTCATCCAGCACTGAAGGGGGAGGACTCGATATTACTACCATGGGAGAAGGAATAGTGCAGCAACAACAGCTTGTCGATCCAATTCAGATGCTTCCCAGTCTTGGATGAGAACTGTACGATGCCTACTGGTACTGCTTAGATTTTCCACCAAAGCTAGCTTATTGAAATGGATATTTGTTCTTCTTTGTTTCCTCTATTCAATGAGCTGAGCTGCTGTCTGCACTGAAGTTGTCTGCTATCTTAGTGTAATTCATCGCATGTTCAGTGTTGTGTTTTTTTCGTTAAGTGGAGAATCCCAATGCCACTGGTAGGGCAGCCTGTATGGTACTTACCTGTGACAATTATACATTTCATTGGCAGATGGTGGAAACAGAATAATGTTGTAATTCTGCTGGTCATCTAGTGACTGTAAATTACAAGCTAGAACAAATTTGATCATCCATAGTCAGGATTGTTGCAGTTTTATTGCAAAATTATTTATGATTATGTGCGATTGGATATTATCATGCTTGTTTATTTGCATTGTCACTTGATGGCAACATGTAGTGGTGATCATTCAACGAGTTCAATGGTGGAAAACGATTCATGTATATGACTCCATGTAATTGGTGTATCATGAGATGTTTTAATTATTGCTAGACTTCTTCACCCAAAACGAAATGCTAACTTTATTACATAATAGAATCAAAGTGCAATTGTGCTTGGTTTTTCTTTATGACATTGTATTATTTTTCATAAGACTTTATTATCTGATGTTGTTATTCATTATTTACTGATTGTTTCGAGTTATATGGCCAAAGTGTATCATGATATTACAACTCATTGAACTCTGTTGAAGGCAATATTACTTGTCAAACTAAAGAGCAATTGATTTTATTATTATTATCATTGAAGTCTTCTCAGAACTTTATCTTTCCTTGCACTACCATTTTCAGTTTATTCAGTTTGACTAATTGGCACATCTATAGATCTTCTATGGACATATCCATAGTCCATACTATCATAAACATTTTTCCTCGTCTAATCCTTCGCCCTAATTGTTCTTGATTGTTATTATTTCATATGCTATCTTTCTAAATGGCCTCACATTTTGGCACACTACTTAAAATTCGTTAGATGTGAGCATGTTTAGCAATATATTAGAAGAGGAATAAAATGTGTCTTCTGAATATTCATTAATATAAGAATGATGCATGACGTGCAAAATGCTTGATTCTGTAACAAATCTGTTTGTTTGTACATGATTTGCAAGTTAGTGCTGCATGTTAATGTCATCTCAGTACTACATGATTTGGAAGTTAGATACTTGTGCATACACATTTCTCAATTTTCAAATGTTCTTTAAATATCCCTCTTTCCATACCTCATAAGATAATCTTGGATTGTTTCTATGCATATCTTTTTCTTTCTGTATATCATATATTTCTTATATTTTTTTAAAATAGATATACAGATCCTATAATTTATGGCGTGCTGAGACAATTGGATACATGTTCTTGTACAACTCTTGCTTCTGTGTCCATGCAACACTTGTTTTGGATGAAAACCAGCATCTAATCTTTTCTTCTGAAGTCATGCCATTCTAGGACTGCAACCCCTTTCTCGTGTCTTTTCTGCTTGAAAACTATGCATTTCACACATGTAACATGCACTAGACGAAGAGGTTTTTGAGTGATGCAACAATTGATATTTGTTTTATCAAGTGACAGCATTGAATACTTGTGGAAGAATATGTCATCCTTAAGTAGCAAGTCTTCACCTCTTAAGATTGCATATCTATATTGACATTGGCTTGTCGGATTGACCTAGAATTTGATTCTCGTAAGGTGATCATGAGATCTGAACCTGAGTCTCAATCTGCAACAGAAATCTGCTTGAACTATATCTGATTTCTATAATTTTCAGTAACCCATGTGCTGGGTAATAGCTGATGGTACTCATGATGGTTTCCTTGTGATCTTAGATAAATGATGGATGATACATTACAGCATTTATAGAAAACATAAATGTGTCCATTATATATTTTCTCAATGGAAAAAAGAAATACAGAACTACTTTTTCTGATGTTGTGATGTTGCTAATCTAATAGTATAAAGGCTGTGCATCTATCTATAACTTAGTGAAAGGTTTACTTTTATCAGGTTTGTATAATGTTAGATCCAGATAATTAGTTGTAATTTACACCATCAACAAAAAGGGTGTCATTCTAGATTATGTGCATAAGAAAAAGAATATAGAACTTTCACTGACATGGATATTACTAGTCTGATAGGTAAATGCTGTGCATATATAGATATATAGACTTTATTAGGTTTGTTTATACAGATTCAGATAGACTTAGATTCAAACACGATTCAGACCAATATTCTCAGTGGTCTATATCTGAAGCTATAGGTTATTGGATCTTGAGACAAGAGAAAAGGATTGAATCAGTTCAGTTGGTCTGATAGTTTGGGTTTGTATCCAGATTATATGCTTTTCATTTAGAAAATTATCTGCTAATTGTTTGGACTGAAATAATTTCTGTGTAAAGAACATCATTATTATGAAACTCTGTTAATATTGGTGTTGGTTGTGTTAATTGACCATCTACAAGTTGACCAGCTACGAAACTTGAAATTATGTCTCAATTCAGTTCATCTAGGAGTTGTGTTTCATAAAAAAGGTTTTGGAAATCCTATTCTCTTTTTCAAATGCTGGTTTTAGATGTCAGTATTGTTTTTCTTGTAATTATTAGTTTAATTGGCATGTTTTATGTGTTGTAATTTGATATTGAGCATCCTGTCACCTTTTTATGTATGATAAGTTTGATGTTCTTGTCCTTTTAAGATTAATTGACACATTTTTTTGATCCAATAAAATATCGGGCATCCTAACACCTTTTTTATTCATGATTTTTGGTATGTGGATATAATACATCAAACAAGGCACTTTGGCCAAGTAAATAGTGGATATAAGCTTAGAATGTAAATTGTAGTAGTTCTGTATTTAGGCTACTTAAGGGTCAGCATTGAATCTTAAGCCTGTGCTTACACTATAGATTTCCTTATTGGTTTAATAACTGTAATACACAAATGCTGAGATGGGTCTTGTGCAAGTGATATAAAGTGAATTAATTAAAATCGCTGCCAGTTCTGTTATTTTCTTTTATTTTTTTTCCTTATGTTCTATTTGGTTGTTTTAATATCGAGAATTTCTTTCCAACACATGGAGATGCTTGTTGTGGCTGTGGGGTAGATTTTACTTCCAGCAAATTTATTTTGTCCATGTTAATAAGTGATAAGGCCCCTAGGGTTTTATAGTAGAAGAAGAGAGAAAATGAGATAATCACTTCAAGCGGATCGACTTCCTTGATTACTTTTAGGGGATCGACATCCTAAGGTTTGTCAAAAGGCTGAATAATATTTTATTGATTGTCGAAAAAAAATAGTTACATCCCTATTTATAAAATTCCACCTAGAGTCTACTAAGACTTGGAGTCTTAATAGTAAATAAATATTAAATAAACCCCTATCTGACTCTTAGCAAATTAAGCAAACTCATGAGCGGCATCAAACTCGGGGAGTTTCTCTTTTAGGACTTCAGTCACAGGGTATCTGCTATGCATCACAACCCATTGATCTGGTCTTCACTTCTTGATAATGTAAGCAATAGGTCGACTTTTCGGTATAGTAGTCATTGTAGTTTTTGAAAAACCCTCTCCATCTGATGGCTAATGGTAGTTGTGACCTTACTTCCACTTCTTCCCTTTAGGATCACGTGCTTTCCATTAATAAAAAATTTCATGATTAGTTTAGAAAAATTTCATGAAACATCACTTAGGGTTGATAGCCATTCAATTTCAAGCACCACTTCGAAGTCTTCCAAGAGTAGCAAAAAGAAGTCCATAAGAAACTCTTAGCCCTGTATAATCAACTTTACCTTCAAATATTTGCTATCACAAGTTAAAATTTGTTCATCAGTGACCTTTACTTTGAATTTGTTATAGCCTTCAAAGTGGTAGGCCAATCAGTCAACAATCTTACTGTTCATAAAATTGTTAGTGCTATCAGTATCAATCAAAACTATAACATGCTAATGTTCTAAAGTTCCTCCAACTTTCATAGTTTGCAGGTTAGAGTAACTGACTAATGCATGCACTGTATGTATAATAGGTCAAACATCTTCATCAAAATCTATACCTTCATGATCGGAGTCCACATTGTTAGCTTCTAATTCCTCCCTAATTGGTTCAATTATCAGAAGTTGCCCTTGTTTACATCGGTGCTCCCTACTCTACTTTTCATCACAGTGTCAGCATAAACCCTTCGCTGATCTTTCCTTGAGTTCTTCTTAGGTTAGCCTTCTGAGTATTAGGGTTTCGGTTGGGAATAGATGGGGCGGGTGGCTTGCTGATCATCTATTTGTTGTCACTTTTGTTTTGACGATTTTTCTTGCTGATTTTTTCCTCGTGTAAACGTGTAAATGATATTGCGGTTGTCACAGTACGAGGTTGATGAGCTTTGACTTCACACCAGATCTCTTTAAGTCCTTCGATAAATGTACCCACCAATTGTCGTTCGAACCAATCTCTAGCTTGATTTGACAATCGTTTAAATCTGCTCTGATATTCTAACATTGTGGAGGTCTGACGAATTTTGAGCTGCCCATCAACATTCTTGTATTCAGATGGTCTAAAGCGAATAAGAAGTCCTCTCTTGAATTGCTCCTACGAGGGAATCTCGTGACAGGTTTCGTACTAATCATACCATTGGATTGCATCTCCATCTTATTGGATTGAAGCTATTTCTACCTTGGATTCTTTTGGAGTTCTGTGAAAACGGAAGAATTTTTCTGCCCTAGAGATCCAACTGATCGGATCTCCATCTTCCTATCTTGGAAATTCCACCTTCATGCGTGGGTAGCTTGTGTCATATTCTTGGTTCCTTTTTCTTGTGTCTCCAGATCGATTCAATGTAAGACTTGAATTTTTATCTTATTGAAACTTGTTGAAGCTCTTTAATAGACGCTTTTTAAAATTGTTAAGGGTTTCTTGTAGCCGGTTCTCAATTCTGGTTTCCAATGCTTATAATTGGGCTTTCACTGAGTTGTCGGTAGCCATTGCGTACGACTGCAGATCTATAATCTCTAATTCCTGTTTTTGGTGTCAAGTCAAGGGCATCAATATTGCACTATTCGATGCGGTTGCTATGAAGTTTGGCTCAGGGCAGTATTGGGGTGAGAGCGTTGCGATCATTGCGAGGTGGCGTCAGCGTGGGGAGTGGTTCGTTGGCCGGGAACAACGGTAGCGGCCCTTTCTCGCTCGAGTAGGATGGGGCGTGGCTACCCTCACGCTGCTCTCAACTGGGTGGCGTGTTGTTGAGGGCTGAGAGGCTGCGTGCGGTTGTTGAGGGTTGGGTGGTTGCAGTGGAACGAGGGGGGATGGTCGAGTGGCAGAAGATGCAAAGGATGGTGGATCTAGTGGTTGCGGCTGCGACCCAAGGGGAGGCAGCGAGGGTCGCTGGCCGGGAAGCGGCGATGGTGGTGGTGGCAAACGGTGGCTATGACAGTAGAGGGACCGACGGCTGCGATGACTACGGTGGCTATGGTTGCCCTGCTTCACCTCTTTTCTTCTTTTCCTGCTACGGTGGCAACCGATGGCTGTTGTGGATGCCGGTGGAGAAGGGGGGGGGTGTGCTGGTCGGGAAGTAACAATGGCGGTGGTCGCTGGTTAGAGAGTAGTGGCGGCGGTGGTCGTTGGTCGGAAGAAGGGGAAGCGGTGGTGGCACGGTCGGGAACAATGCTCTATTTCTGCCGCTGCGAGAAGGGAAGGTTGCTACCGAGGTTGAGAGGCAACAGTGGTGATGCGGCTAGGAGTAGTGTCGCCGAGGGCGAGGAGCAGCAAAGGGTCACCGAGGCTAGGCACTGCGAGGGGGTGGTCCATTGGCCGAGAACAACGGCGGCGGCCCTTTCTCGCTCGAGTGGGATAGGGTGGCGGCTGGAGGGTAGCTGTGGCGCAACGAGGGGATGGGGTGGGGGGTGCTAGTCGGGAAGCAGTGGCAGTGGTGGTCACTGGCCGGAAGCAGGGGGAAGCCTCACTCGAGAAGGATGTGGCTGCGGTACCCTACGATTTTATCGTAGAAGGAAAGGAAAAAGGGGATGATCACTTCGAGAGGATCGACCTCCTTGATCACTTCAAGGGGATCACCTCCTAGGATTTGTCAAAAGACTGAATAATATTTCATTGATTACCGAAAAGAAATAGTTACATCCCTATTTATAGAGTTCCACCCAAAATCTACCCGGACGGACTCTTAATAATAAATAAATATTAAATAAATCCCTATTCGATTTTTATCGAACTAAGCAAACTCAATAAAACATTATTCAAAAGCTCGATAACAAGATCCTAACAATAAGATAACTTATTTGTTTGGAAGATCCACAATTTAATGATTTAAAGAGCTTGTTCCTAAGTTGCACAAAGTAGAAGTTAGAACACACTCAATATTCCATACCTAAGCTATCTGTTACCCTTTTTGGTTATCTGATATATGATCGTCTTTGTTAAATTTATGATGATTTAAAATTATAGTTAAAAAGATGATTGGTGTGCCGAACAATGACAAATGTGGTTTGCTCAATTTTGACCAGAATATGAACAATTGTTGTTGTGTTCCTGTGGACAGTTTGGTTTGACTCTGATATAGATCAACACAAATGGTCCTTTTCAACAGCCCAAATGGTCCTTTTCATTTTGCATGACAAGTCCGAATTATGTTTATTGTACATCTAAACGTATGATACTAATTTGCATTTATCTTGTGGTATTAATGTAACTATTGAAGTGCATATTTACAGATGGTACATGTGATTATTTTCAATTTGATGACATTTAAGGGAGAATTTGATGTATCACTTCAAGAATGTTAAGATTCCTTCCTGAAACAAGCACCTACTAATTGTTGAAAGTTATTATTAATTCTTGGTCAGTAGTGTTGTAGTTAAGTGAATGTTACTTTCTACTCTAACATGGATAAGATATGCCCATTAGTGCTCAGGAAAAAAGAATAACTTTAAGCTGGACATGGTGAGCTTGTACATGCACCAGAAGTGCAGTCATGCTGAAACAGAAAAAGGAGTTCCAAGGTACACAGGTAATAATAATAGGTTTGTAGGTTGTCACCTAGTTTGAAATGAATTAGATTTCTCCTCTTTGGATGGAAATTGAAAACCACTCAATTTTTAGTGGTTAACAGTTGTAATGGCAGTTCTAGAAAGACTTTTCTACTCATTTTTGTCAAAGGTTGTAGTGCCGCAACAATCTGACTTGGTGCCTGTGCAGACTTTGAAGTTGTCTTCTCCGTGGCTTCAGATCTGACATGCTTGTGAATTGTGATAACTAGCTTCATATTGAGTTGATTTCATATCAAGAGGCTAGATTGAGTGATCAGGTGGTCCAACAGATGAAAATATCTCATCACTGTGAGTGATCAAGTTGAAAGGTCTGTTCTAGATTATTATGGACAGACGAGAGGAGGTGTCCCAGTTTGTTTCACTTCCATTTATGTGATCAATCACACCTTTTGATATCTACCTGCTCAGTGGTCATGACAGAATTGCCTAATGTTGTGGCATAGAACTTGGTTGTTGGCTGCCTCATTTTCAGGTTCGTGGTTTCTGGAGCAGGAAGGATCAGCATGGATGAACTGCTCACCATGTGGAGCCAAATTTTGTTGTGAGGCCTCTGCACCGTAGAGGAAGAATGAAAGATTTGAGTTGCAGAAGCTTCCCCATTGTCATCTCACACATGAAATTAGTCATCTCCCAAATGAGGTACACCCTTGTTGACTTTATTTCTTTTTACTGATGACTTAATTTTTCTTACTCTCTTTTCTCTCTGTACAATATTGGAAGAGTAAAAAAACCAAAATTATGTAATAGACAGAAAATTGAAGATTTTTTATTTTTTTGTCTGTCTGAATCATGTCTGGGAACTTAAAAGACTTGTCTTGCTCCATCAGTAGCAATAGATCATGAACAGCACTTAAAAGTTGGGATTTGATGCAATCATCTGCTATAAAATCTCTCATTTTCATGCAGCTTACAGTGATGGGACATCCGACTTTTGCCCATAGTCTCTCTCCCATCAGCATGGCATTAACTTCTTTGTTCCAATTAATTTGATGTGATGGTGGGTTCTGTGAGCCAAGGCCAGCAAATTGTTGGGCATGGATGGATGAGAGGAAGCGATGCACCTGTTGTTTTGTGCCATAATAATAATATATTTGATATGACCTTGTAAATGTCATGCACATACTGATCCCTCCTCAGCTGACATGCTTGAATCTCAGCCAACAAGAGGCACCAGGTATTGGCCTCTTTCTGTGGTAACTTTGTGCTTAGAGAGAGAGAGAGAGAGAGAGAGTAGAACATATATAACATGTACAATTTTATATTCAGGAGGGCTGAGGAGGAAACAGTGGTGGTGATGCATGCATGGAGAGTTGGGAATGGGTTGGCTGATGTGTCCCACCGAGTGTGGGCGGGCGGGGGGGTGTGGGAATGGTGGATGGATACGCTATCACATCCTTCTTTGGCTTTTGAAGATTTGGTCATTCGGGCAACATTGGATTCCATGCACACAGGAACATGGTTTCCAGCTAGCACAAAGGACATCCCCCTCTTCACAACATTCACATCCCATCATCTCCCCTTGTACCACGAATCTCTCTCTTCTCTTATTTTCCAACATGATCTAATCTTATACTATTGTTTTCTTTTTCTCTTGTATATTTCTTCAAATACAAGTAATTTGTTTTTTTTTCTGCCCGGTTTCGATTTCAACCCTTGAAAAATGATGGAAGGCTTTTTCTTAATCCCAATTTGGTGCATTTTTACCTTTATCTATCCACTTGTATCGAATAAGAGTGGAATAAGAGAAGAAAATAATTACTCCGTAGAATTTTTCAATGATAGTACAAATTGATTTGCAAAATCACCGAAAGTAATTTAATTTTAAATGTAATATCTTTTGTATCTTATTCTAATCTGAAACACATTATTTCCTTTTGGACTCAGCAAAGCGGTCAACATGCAACCCAAACAGGAGAAGAAGATAGTTGACACTGTAATTGTAGATAGTGATCAAGGTAAAGAAGTTCTTTGCCTAACAGTAGATAGTGACACAAAGTTTCCGTGGGCAAGCCCGAAAAGTGTTCTACAACATAATCCAACTAAGCTTTCTTGCTTTTTTTAATATACATACAGCGAATCCCCAAATTATTTTGACAGAGATCCTACGCTCTACATTTCATTTCTCAGGAGGCTGCAAAACCCTAATTAGCATCTGAGGTGTGTAACTCAGGGACATGACATCTGATACAACAACATATGGCAGGCATGAAATCCAGACTGTTGACATGATCAGTGTGCACAAGTGAACAGTAGCATGCACTTAACTCAGTACTGTCCATGAACGCTGCTGCATCATTTCAACAAATCAATTGGTGTGCAGCAGCAGTTACTTTCACAAAGGACACCCAGTCCTCCACCACCACCACCACCTACACAGCAGGCTGATGACAGCATAGGAGGATGACCGTATGCAGGTGAGAAGAAACCCAAGCAAGGAGTAAAAAGAAAAGATTGGAGGGCTTTGCTTAGACAACAAGGTGGCGGAAAAGATGAAGAAGAACACAAGGGTTGACTCAAAAGAGTGGGTGCATCCTTTCTGGTCCTTGGAATCTGACACACCAACAAGACTGCTGTGGTTGGAATTCATGGAGGGGCCCCACTAGCAGCTTTGATCCACAGTGATCAACAAGGAGATATAGGAGGATGATGGACCTCATTAGGGTGCATGCAGCATCACACAAGAAGGTATGTTGCAGAAGATAAGCTAAAATCCTTTTTTTCTTCCATGTAGAGGATAAAGTTAAAGGCTCATAGACCACACATGCACACACAAACACAAAGCTACAAATAAATGTCACCAGCGGAGAGAGAGAGAGAGAGAAAGAGAGAGAGAGAGAGAGAGAGAGAGAGAGAGAAGATAAGAGATAAGAAAGAAGAGAGAGATAATAATTGTGGATGGGACCAATGTGCAGGGGGTGGGAGTGGTGAAGCATGACCCTGTCGGTTCTTCCTCAGCTTGAATCCCTCACGCAGATCTCCCCACAATCCCCATCTCTCATTTGAGCAGCTGCAGTAAGCTTTAATATCACTCCTTCTCCCTTCATTCCACCCTTGGTTTCATCCTCCCCACCCCTCTGATGGCAGGTAGGGCACCAAATCCCACAGCCTTCCTACTCCCTTTCAAGCCTCACCATCATTTCTCACTCATCCTATAGCTTTAGTACTGCACTCTCTTGTTCAGTCCCTCTCATCTTTGCTGCAATAAAGAGGTGTGTGTGTGTCATGGAGAAGGGGCCCTTCTTCCCTCAAAGATTTTTCCAGCTGATGATTACCTTCCCCCACTGAGTTCCTTCCTTTCCCTCCACCTCCTGAGGAGTGGTGCAGTGCAGAAGGTGAAAGGTTTAAGTCTCAGCTATAGCTATATATTGAGGTTGGACTAATGGAGTTCAGAAACCTGGATGGTGACTTAGGGTTGCCTCCTCCCTCCTCCTCCTCCTCCTCTCCCTTGGTTTACAATCCTCCTCCCATCAGAGGATCTGCTTTCTCTAAACCCATCCTTCCCCTCTCTTCCTCTCTTATACCCTCAAGAGGAGGAGGAGGTTCCTGTGACACTGCTGCTACTGGTGGTGAAAGAAATGGTGCTTCTTTTGGGAGCTCCACCATACCAACAGCAACCGAGGAGAACAGTTCTTCCCATTCTAACACAAGAAATCCAGATCCAGCTCCCATCTCTGTCTTGTCTCCAGTTGGAGCTGGTGCAAGTTTGCCCAACTCCATACAGTCCGCCGAAGCTAAGACGGCGGTCACCACAGTTGATGCTTCTGTAAAGTACAAGGAGTGCCTGCGGAACCACGCCGCCGCCATCGGCGGCCACGTCCTCGACGGCTGCGGCGAGTTCATGCCCGAGGGCGGCCCATCCACGCCCGAGGCGCTGAAATGTGCGGCCTGCGGCTGCCACCGGAGCTTCCACCGCAAAGACTGCGACACCGATGTCAATGCCGACAACTCCTATCACCACCACCACCATGGTGCCTCTCATCTTCCTCTCTTGCTCCCACCTCCCCACCCGCAGTCCCACCCCTACAACCAGCAGAAGCCGTTCCCCTTCGGGTTCCCCTCGAGCCCGCCGTCGCGGGCGGTCCCGCTATCCTCGGCGGTCATGGCGTTCGGCGGCAACACCTGCGGGAGCGGAGGGACGACGACGGAGTCGTCGAGCGAGGAGCGGATCAACGCGGGGGCACCTACGCCGGCGATCGCACTGAGGAAGCGGTTCCGGACCAAGTTTACGGCGGAGCAGAAGGAGAAGATGCTGGCTTTCGCTGAGAGGGTCGGGTGGCGGATCCAGAAGCAGGAGGAAGCGGTGGTGGAGCAGTTCTGTGCCGAGGTCGGTGTGAGGAGACAAGTCTTGAAGGTTTGGATGCATAACAACAAACACGCAAACACGAAGCAGCAGCAGCAGCAGCCTCCACTGCCGCCCCTAGAGCAGGATCAACTGCAGGTGCAACAGCACCAGGAACAGGAGTAATAACAGATTGATGAGGAGAAGGAAGAAGATGAAGAAGAAGAAGTATCCTTGCCATGCTTTCCCTTTGTCTCAACTTAGGCACTGATTCTTACACGAAAATTTGCAGTGATTTGTGTTGTTTGATCGTTTAGATTACCAGTAGAAGTTAGAATAAACCCCCATCTTCTCAGTTTAGTGGTAGAGATTGTTTGAGGTCAGAGAGCTTCCAAGTTCTTTGTGGTGGCTGCACTTGTGGTCAGAGAACTTCACAACGTGGGTAGTGTTCCTCCCTTGAGGTATCTCGTTTCTTCTACGACATTAATTCCTGCATTTATTGTTCTTTCCATGTTTTCGACATTGACCACTCATATGAAGTAAAACCCCATAGCAATGCATTAAATTCTTTCTTGGGATCCAAGGATGGTACTGTCTCATGATCTCACAACTGATAAGACAAAAAGAAGAAGAAGAAGAAGAAGAAGAAGAAGAAGAAGAAGAAGATGATGATGATGATGAAACGCATGCATGCTTGGCATCCGGTGCAGATTATTAGGGCAAATCTAACACTGTATCCAATACTAAGCTAATCCATCCTTGGGATCATAGACACATCACACTGTTCCATTAAAGACAGAGCCCAAAATGGAAGTCTCAGCTTTTAGGGACAGCCTCTTCTTTTACTGGCATTGGGATGGGGATTAGAAAAGCAAAGCAAGTTTGGGACATTGCATGCTGCTTCTCTCTCTCTCTCTCTCACTTTGTTACAGGGAAGCATTTCTTGGCACTGGTGCCATTGAGCCAGCATGCAGTGCCTTTTTCTTGTCTGTACTTCCACCATGGTTGCATTAAAGGGATCAAACATCTCCTGCTATTTTCCTGCCTGTTTAGCGATTCACAGCTAAAAGTTGTAGGGGTGCAGTAAAATGATTGAAGCGTGTTCTTTGTCTTCTTTATAACTTGGGGAGGCTTAAGCTTGGGATTTTAAATGTTCTTCTCACACAGGAAGAGAAGACAAAGTCTGTAAGTGGTTGGATTAAGCCAATTCCTTGAGGTTTTTCATGTATGTTAAGCGTGTGAGGATTTAACATCGATACATATGATAAGCTCATCAAGATTCACAGCTGTGTCATGGGGAACGACTAAAATGAATGTGCCATGGCGGCCTCGTACGACTCCGAGACTGCCTGCTTTGTTTGCATTCCCGGCCTTCTCCTACTCCACGGGGAGATGAGGCTTGTCCTGCCTGTTCTTGTGTTCCGCGCTCTCTCGATGGCGGAGAACATAGTGGAGACCTTCGTCGAACACTGCAACTCGACTGAGCTTTGTGATCACTTGTGTGGATTATGATTCATCGGTGTGTGATGAATACATCAAGAAGCGATTGAAAACACACTAGTCCCACATGTATCATGCCCGATGCAGTACTACTGCAAATGGTGTTGTGGTTTTCATTGAGGTGTGCATAAAAAAGTTATAGACCCCCCCACCCTTATCCACCACCGCAACATAGGCATCAAGACTTGAATTGATGCGTATCTTGCATTGGCCATTCAAGACTTTTATCCAAAAAAATCTCTTCAAAGGTAGGCATCAAGGAATTATAGGGGAATGACTTAAAATAGAGGAGAATAGAGAAAACACTTCAACACTTAAAAGCACAATCTACGATTTCTTACAACTCATGATAAACTTCAAGACTTTGACTCCAACTATGATAGTATCCTAACTAAGACTCCAACTAACATCATATCTAATCATAAATTTTGATTTAATATTCTTGACGGCCAATTTCATCTGGTGCTTGGCACGACATTCTACTCCAAGAGTTCATAGTATCGGACAAGATGGGATATCGGTTATAGGTGCAAGAGATTGATGCATAGCGTGTGTAGTAATAAAATGCATTTACTTTATATTGGTGGTGATCTAGATTTTCTTGTTATTTGTATGCATGATGATATTCATCTTTTTTAAGTTGTAGGTTCGAGGTTGATAGTGTCACTTGGGTATCGTAAAACTAGACAAAACCACCAACTAAATATATAATATTTGAGAGTACATGTAATATTTGAACCAAATTAATAATAGTATATTTGTCAAATTTTAAGTCAATATAAATCTTTTTCTTTTTTTTTACTTTCGATGTGGAACTAAATCGGAGGTGTTTCGTTCCTTTAAAAAACAAAAAAACAAAAAACAAAATCTTCTCCCATGCCTAAGTTTTCTAGAAATATATTACAGACTTATATTAAGTACACCAAGGCAGCAAACTGCATGCATACAAGTAGTGCTTTTGTTTACAGCTTAAGAGGATACGAGTACAGAAAGAGAAGGCTACTAAAATATCAGTGATATCTAATCTTTCTTAAGTCCTTCGACAGCATCTGTTGTTCATAGTGGAAATCTTAAAGAGTAGCAATTCATGTCTTCATGCTTCCATTACTCCTCCAACCTGCCAAAATAAAGAGAGAGAGAGAGAGAGAGAGAGAGAGAGAGAGAGAGAGAGAGAGACAGATCAGAAAACTCCAAGGTTGCTTACAAGATGTAAAAAAACAACATACATAAGACTTGATGATTTGGATGAGTGCAACACAAGTTTTTTAGAACAGGAAGAACAAAGCTATCAGGAGATGCAATATGTAGTGGAGTCAAAGAGATTACTGCTATTGCCTGATGAGGGGCAGTCGGCATACGAGAAGTGGCCCTTCTCAATGCGCCGAAGGTCCTCCACGAGCAGCTCGTAGTGGCGCCTCACCTCGTCGGACGTCTTCCCACCGACGGCACGGGCGATCTTGTGCCAGCGGTCCGGCGTGCCCTCGTCGAACACCGCGAGGGCCTTCTCGAACATCTTGTTCTGCTTCGTCGTCCATGAGGAGGTCACTGAACCGGACGCCATCACGCGGTAGGTGGGCGTTCGATGAAATGCTTGAATGGTAATGGTGAGCCGATGTGGTGCTACTTAAATAAGCAAGGAGGGAGTAACATGACACAGTGTTTGTGATGTAACACCACACGGAAATCTATGGAGGGAGTAAAAAGGAAGTCTCCTCGGCAACCCACCCACCCACCCATCCTGGTTCTTCCGAGACACTCTTCTGCCTGTAGATTATAGAGACAAGGAGAGTATGTTGATGATAGGATGAGATCTGATTGATCATGAAGCATGCAATGCATTATGCAGGTGGATGCAATCAAATGAATGGCCAATTCAGCAGCAATATCTTCCTCTGTACAATGACATCAAGAGCTTAGAGATGCATGAGCTAAAACATGATCTTTTGATGGACTGGCACAAGTGCAGATTCCTCTTTTCACCAAGTTGCTATGGAGGATCTCGACATGCTTGAGCTGGGAAGACATTGATTCTCGGCCAGTTGCAGGTTGATTGATGCTCCTTTTATTGTTTGGTATGGCGTAAGATCCAAAAGAGTAGCTGTTCCATAGGTTAAAAAAGACCCTAGAGGATAGGAACTGTTGCAGATTCTTGAGATATATGGTCGTTGTGGTGTTTCTTTCGTACGTAGACACCCATAGGAGATTCACCCTTGACCTATGAGATAGGAACTGGATATATATCCTGTGACTAATCGATTCGGTGTGATCTTCTCGTTTGCTCGTGTAAGAAGAATACGTTTTTAGATTTGAATTACCAGTGAAGTGAGTGATCTCTATTTCAAAATCGAACTAACTGTATAGGATCGGTTCTACAACTGGAATCCATATCAGCAATTTCGGTTCCGATAGTGAACGATCGATTTTTTTAATTGAAATAGTTTAAAATAAATAAATATATATATATATATATGGAACAAAACAAATGAATATATAAATATATATATATATATATATATATATATATTTTTTTTCCTAAATCATGAATCGTCAATTCGAACCGGAATAGAAAGAAAGTTCTCAAAAATCAGGAACCATCATAACTAAACCGTTCAGGTCCAATTCCTGTTCGATCCGAAACCGATGAACCGTAGAGTAGGGTTGCTGAAAGTTTACCAGGTATAAAGTCTTCAGAGTCACAGCAGCAGCGAAAGTTGGCTTCAACAGAATCTAGACTGTGACCAAGGATCAAAAGTTGACATCTTCCATCAGATATCGAATGTTAAGGTCCTCAAGAGATCAGCCCAAGATAAGAATTGCTACTATGCTGAGCAAAATGAAGACACCAGATTCTTGATAAGGTGGTTCTTTTGCTGCAGATTCCAGCTTAAATGGTAAGAATCCATATCTGTATCCTCCGTAGACAAATCACTGGATATTATTCTCATCAGTTTGCACAATTATTATTTATGTGGTCCTCTTTCAAGTCAATTTGCAAGTTGTGCAATGCAGTGGAGCGGTAGTATATGTATGACTCACATTTTTGGGATCAAACCTCCATTTTTTTCCATCTGAAATGACAGATTAACGAGACAAAGCAGGGAAATGAAGTTACAAGAGTATAAGATGCTTTACTGTTTCAGATGGCATCGAGTCCCTCCATTATGTCGTGGTTAATTGTGATACTTGCAGCCTGCAGAGAAATCCAGTGCAACTCTCCATATCACCCTCATCAACTTGGAAACTTTAGAAAAATAATTAATATTTTCAAGAAAAGAAAAACAAACAAAAAACTATATTGATTTAACAAACGAATATATTCTCTATTTTGTTCATCAAACCATAAAAAGACTATATATATGGTTCATTAGGCCATTACTGCCTCCAGATGTTGGAAGCTCCCTCTTTTTTTGACCTATGAAACCAACTGATGAGCACACTTTATTGGCTACCCTATAAATGTGTAAGATTTTATATGAATCAAAGTAAGAAAGTAATGTAAAAATAGAATGCACGTAGTTTCATATTTTTTCATGGAGGGTCTTCATCTTTATTATTATTATTATTATTTTTTTTTTGCAAGTTGAATATTTTTGCCTTCTATTATTGCCAATTTGACTCCTTCAAGAATCACAATCGTCTTTATACCTAGTATTTTCTTGTTGAATTATCTTGTAACTAGTCATAATATATCTTTCATCCAAAGATCTGCAGTACTTTCATGAAGGGTTTTCATTTTTATTTTGCAAGTCAAATGTCCTTGCCATTTATTATTGCCAATTTGACTCCTTCAAGAATCACAATTGTCTTATTATATATAATATTTTCTTATTGAATTGCCTTATAACTAGTCACAATACATCTTCCATCCAAAGTTCTTACCAGGATACCAACTCCACCTATGTCCGAGTTAAGTTTGTACCATCCTACGATAGGTTTAGTCTATTACACGAAAAAATAATTAAGTTTCTTATACGCCTATGATTCATCACAAATCATATATCCTATTAATGATTATTTTTTTAAGAAAAAAAAATTAAAGATCATACATTCAAAAGATCAAACAAGCTAAAAAATCAGTGGTGACGTTCCACTAGGAAAAATGCCTTTCGATCCTTGCCTTATTAGCAAGCTTGTGGGCAAGAAAATTTCAACCCCTAGGTAGGAATATAAGACCTCATTTTGAAGAACAAAAACATCATTACATTAATTTTGATACTGTCATGATATTATTTCTTATTTGTTTAAAATTTAGATAACACAGTGGACATCACAACACTCATATATTATAAAAACTTTCTTGTTCGGCTCTCTCCAACACATCCCTTAAGGCCCACCATTCTATATGCGTTCAGTCCTTTGGTCTTATGTAAGGCCCACCATTCGTTGAGTATTTGATCTTATGTGTGCACACACCAGTAGCTACTATCTCTCATTGTCTATTCCAAATACAAATAACCTATATTAGAAGGAGAGTGGTTATCAAGAAAAGATCCATCATAGTTAATGATAAAGTAAGTATCAGATAAGGTTTCATTAGGGGTATCATGTAGGGCCCCATTAGAACCCATAAAATCTTTGGAGAATAATAATAGATTATAGGTTAAAGCTTTAATTTTACATCACATGATATTGGGGGAGGAAGAATGATTATAGTGAGGATTCTCATTTTTGTTATTCCAAATAAGTTAAGATGAATTAGCTATAACAGAATGCAATAGCTTTGCACACTACCACGCCAAACCTTGCCCTTCTCTCAACCAAGCTCTATTATCACAATCCCCAAAGAAGTCAAAGTCCAATATCACTCTACATTCAATGAAGATATGATCACACGAATTTAGTCCAAAATAACAAACAAGACAAGGATTAGGAAAATAATGTATGGCTCTAGAAAGTTAATCTCTTCCACAATAGTTTTCACACAAAGCGTTAAACTTTAGGTTGAATACTTAAGAGACTACATTATAGTCCAGCCCTTCCATTCCTTGTTGCTATTGTTAAAATGCCCACCACACAAATTTTATTATAAGCTCTTGCAATATATCTCACCTTTAGGGTATAAGATCTAAATCCAAATTATCATTATGATCACCAAGAAAGATATGAATGATAGCAATTTTTCCATGAGTGCCGGATGAAAAATCATATATAACTTTTGTATATTCTAGTGTTTATAATAAATTAAGTCAGCTATCTTGTCATGAGCATGAATGATATTAATGTTAATATAAGTAAGTCATTTGTTAATGGTTCTATTGTCTAACCATGGATCATCCCAAATGTTTATGTTGTTACTGATGCTAATAAGCTTTCTAAGGCTAGGTTTGGCTTTATGGATCATTGAGCACAGCATTTTCCTAGTCCTAGAACCTCTATTGTGAGGATTGAGTCATGGATGAGGGAGGGCAACCATACTTACTAATTAAGATATTAACTAATATTTTATTATCTCTATTAAGGGGAAGAAGAATATTTTTGGCTTCAACAATATCCTTAAGAAAAGAGATGTCTTTGATCCCAATTTATGAGTCTAAGTTTCCTGTGCTCTTTTTTGTCACTCTAAAATGTGCTCTTTTTTGTCACTCTAAAAGTAGCCATTGGTGATCTTAGAGAATTCTATTAGTGATTTTTTAATAATATAATTAATGACTAATGAGTGAAGTGGACGAGTGCAAGGAATATAACTTATGTGAACAAATTTCTTAGCTTGAGATAGGAACCTATTCCACCCTTGGACTCGACTAAGGGCTTTATCCATAATTAACTTTTGAAATTTAAAAGGTAAGAAATTGAGTGATATAAGCCCCAAGGTAAGGAATAAGCTAAGATCCTTCTTTAACCCTAAAGTGCTACAATTATGGTGTTTGGAATCTAGGGAATAGAATTTGAAAAAAAGAAATTTAGTTTTAGTTTTATTAACCTTAAGTCTAGTCAAATATCTAAATAAATTTAAAATTCTAGAAAGGTGAGTACATGACCTATTATTTCCCCTAATAGTGATAAACACATTGTTGACAAATATGAGGTAGAAAATCTTGGTGCCTTTCATGTTAAGAGGATAATCTTTTCAAATGACACATTTTGGTGTGATAGAGAAGAGAGAATCTATTGAACTAACATAAATAGTTAAGGGGAAATAAGATCACTTTCCTAAAGGTATAATTCTTAATGTAATATTGAAAACTAGAAGAGTTAACACATATCATGATCCAATTAACAAATTGGACAGGAATATTCATTCTAGAAAGAGATATTGATAACTTTCAAAAAAACTTCTCATGAGTTTATTTCAAATTAATTTTGATGATAATGAGTAAAAAAACTTGGAGTGAGCTATTTCATTGGTTATGGCTGTATTATCATATATGTCCCTACCAACAATAAAGGCAACATGCTCTTGGCTAATAAGATTATTTAAGTGATTTTTTAATATATTAATAAGGACTTTAGTAACTTATAAATAATATTACATAAAGTAATTAATCTATAATATATTATTTTAGATGAATTTTTTTTTTTAGAATGAAAATAAGACTCGTTATACCCCAACTAGAAGGAAGCATAGATTCGATATGGAAAATATTAAAGAACTTAACACTATCTTGCTTAAGAATAGACTTGAGGCTTGAGGCTTGAGAATGACTTAAGAATAGCCATATGAATTCAATAATGACTTAAGAATAGTCATATGAATATTAAATGACTTAAGAATAGTCATATGAATTCAACAATATTAAATGACTTAAGAATAGCCATATGAATTCAACAATGAATCCATATGGCTTGAGGCTTTTCCAAGCCCTATTGAACAAAGAGTTTCGAAAATCTCATTAGGATCGAAGGCTTTAGTGAAATAAAAGTGTTGATCATTGGTGATAATAGGTAATTCAGGATAATTAGTCTAACAGCTAGTAGAACAATTCTCACTCAGCCCAAAGAATAGAATACCAATCAACAAATAAATTAAAGATGTTTGTACTACCAAAACAAAACCTATCATCGTTCCTCTAAATGATTCTAATAGTATTTTTCCTAGGTCTAGTCCTAACTACATTGTGAAATAATTTAGTATTTTTGTCTCCTTATTCAATCCACTTTGTCTTAGCCCTAGACCATAATTTAATATAATTTTATCTACTCAATAAATTATTACAAAAGGATTTGATGTGGAGTTCTTCTTCCCCACTAAGACAAGTGGAACTATTCTTAAACTCCATAATAAAGATGTTCTTAATGATTTTAGCAATTCTATGATCTAGGTTTTCAAAGTTAGTATGACCCCACCAAGTCAATTTCTAAGTGAGTTTTAATATGTCTAAATCATATCAATAAAGGGGAATGATCATATGTGAAGCACGAGAGGTGTTAAACAAAGGTATCTTTAAAGTAAGACCACCAAGAATCATTAGGTATGATCTAATTTGAAAAAAATTAAAAAGTGCCAAAATGATTGTTACAACAAGTATAGATAGGTAGAACCGAAGAAACTCAAATATGAAAGATCAAAGTTTTACAAAAAAATAATTAAAATTCACCACAAATTTAGTTAATTGAAATTCTCTATCTCGTAACTTATCATTAGCAAAGAGTATATAATAGAAATTACCATTAATTAATTAAGAAATATCATTAAACTCTAACTAAGCTAATTGATTCTAAAGCATAGATATCTCAGTGATAAAATTATTTGCATAAATAACAGTAAATAAGAAGGGTTTTATACTTAGGATTTTTATTAATAAATGAATAGATTATTTATTTTTATATACCAAGACAGCTTTAACAATATCTTTCTTTCATGCCACAAGTATTCCACTAATCTTACCTTCAGTTGGGTAAAAGCATCCGATCCCAAATCTGATCAAAACTCGTGACTCTTTCTAATATTGGCTGCCTACTATAATAGAAATATAATAGAAATATCACGCCCCCTGTCTCAAGTCAATAAAATTAAAATTTTTCATCAATAAACCAATTCAAGATCCAAATTAATATTTGAAGATACTGAGAAATATTCAAATATCAATTATATATATAAAACCTGTGCAATTTATAACCATATACCATATCTCTTAAACTTTTATGAAAACCTAAACCCATTAACAAAACATTAATCATACTTATAAATCTACAAACTAAAAGATTTATACAATCAGAACTCCAACCATTTATCGTAAGTTCATATCACCGTAAACTAAACATAACATTCCAAAATTTCAAACGAGATAGGTTTTTTAAAACTTTTACACGATATATCAATTCAAACTTGTCGATAATATTTTATTACATACAAAATATACTTATATAACAATCACAATATATCAACCGATAAGACTTGCTCAAAATCTGAATAGCACTCCACTGACTTAGCTCAATGCTAACATTTCAATGAGTGATAAGCTAACCTGAAAAATTTATATAATAACAAAGTGAGCTAAAAAGCTTAACAAATGACAAACATATCAATAGCAAAAATGGACACTTTCAAACAAACAAGATATCAAAATTCAAGGTAAGATACAAGAATTCATGGATATCATCTCATTAGATATAGAATCATAAATATCATTTCATTCACAATATATCTAGTTCATAATAAATGGAATAGAGTAATTGGAGTATATCAATGACATAAGAAGCATTTCGAGGCATATCAATGACATATGAAATACTTTAGAGTATATTAATAATAAATAAAATATTTTAAAGTATATCAATGGCGTATGAAATGTTTCAAAATAAATTAAAGGCATATAAAATATTTCAGAACGTATTAAAGAACAAATACGAAACATAAGCTCAAACGTCGCATTCATATCATTCTTATCTAAAGCACACATAGAAGTACATAACCAAAGCTTTAGATATCATATCAAACACATAGAAGGTGAAGTGAGATCCTAAACATAATCTAGAGCATCATGGGCTCTAGGCACATACCCTTTACCATTTCATACAAAGGTCCAGATAATCCCATTATCATTTCTAGCAAAGGTCCAAATAATCCCATAAATACCTGAGTACAAAAGGATATTATGAACAATAAAATTGGCATATATCAAAAGCACATGTGGAACAACAAAACGTACATGTGCCTTTATGAGTCAATACAATACAAATATAATCTTTCGTAAATGCATTCAAATTTGAAAGGAAATAAAAGTAAGAGTATACAAAGATTTCAAGCAATCACATATAGCTCGATTGAAGTAAGAATACTAGAAAAATTCAATGTCCAAAGATATGAAACCAAAATAGACACATTTGACAAAAGTTATGTTTTGGCAAATTCTGTGAGGGACATTATGTAAATAATTCGAATTATCAATTATATTTTAATTTAAATAAGAAAGTATCATTGAAAAGATATTTCAATCTACTTTTAGATAAAATAAGTTTCATATGAATTAAACTTTTCAACAGAGAGTTACCAATGATTTGGTAACCAAAGGTCAAAGAACAAAATTTCTATTTGGCAGAATTCATAGGAGCAGATTCAATAAATAACTAGGTAGGAATTTGTACTCCAAATCTTTCAATCCAGGTGATAAGGCATATTTTGGGCCCAAGACACGTCATAACCGATGCCACACGCCAGGTCAGAATCTGTACCAAGGCGTTGCTCGGCACGTCTCATCCCAGGAATCCCGAGATGTCGCCGCCCCCAAGACACGTCGAGTCAGAGACCATACCAAGGCGCTGCTCGGCATGTCTCAAGAATCCCGAGATGACGTCGCCCCCAAGACATGCCAAGTCAGAATCCGTACCAAGGCACTATTTGGTATGTCCACCACGCTAACCCATGTACCACCACACCAACCCGCGTACGACCGACCCTCGTACAGTAGTATAAAGACCTATGGTCGGCATCCGACCCAGGAGGGGGGCAAAATAATTGAACACTCCACTGACTTGCTCGTTGGAGGGGCAAAGTCGGGAATCACCCGACGAAGGCCATTTTTGTAGGAAAGCGGCCACCCACGACCTGTGAGCGTCCCAACCTTGGAAGTCGCCGACCGACATCCCCACGGCGAGCCATCAACAAGCACCTGGACCGAGAGACGTTGATCAAGACCCTGTCATGAGGGCCCGGTCGACATCGGCATCCAACTCAGCCGACAGGAGACTCCCGACATTGACCCATGGACCAGGCTGTGCTGACTCACCAACCACGACACATATGTTCACCAACATTTTTGCGCTAGAAGGAGGGCCATGTCGCAGGAGCACCTCGCAGGAGCTCTCCCTGAAGGAGAACCATCGACTAGTCACCCCTTTGTCGGGCCCAGAGATCAGTCCCTCCCCGTCCTCAGAGACGGGGGGATCCCGGCCTTGACACCAGATCGCTACTGGTGCCTGTTCAACGACTCGGGGTTGTTGCCCCCCGGACTTGCCGCAGGACCCTCGGTCGTGTCACCCGAAGTGTTTCTCAGCCTAACCAAGCAAGTGCAAGCAATGGTAGGGATGATGCAAACGCTCGTCCCACTCATTCCCTAGATCGTGCGGCTAGCAGCTCCCCCGACTGACCCGACCCGACAAAGGCCGAGTAGGGAGCAGGTCGGGACGGGAGAAGCCCGAGAGCAAACGATAGACCCGAGAGGTCCGCCCGAGCAGTGCACACCCACAACCTGCCGAATCACACTGCCCTGCTCCGAGCTTGACACCATATCGTTTGACTCGACGGATGACTCGTTCAGGGTCCAGCTGACCCAGGTCAACCGACACTTGGACGAGTTCCAGCATGAGTTCCGAAAATCGTGAAACGAGTCCAACGAAGGCGGCTCGGGCGGATCCCCTTTTACTCAAGAAATACAGGACAAGCCTGTACCCCTCAACTTCAGGCTGCCAACATTGGAGACGTACGACGACGGCTCTAACCCCACAGAGCATGTCGCGGTGTTTCGGGCTTAGATGGCCCTCTACGGCACCTCTGACACCTTGATGTGTTAGGCGTTCCTGACCACCTTCAAAGGACCGGTACGAACATGGTTCGGCAGGCTACGCCCGCTCTCAGTCTCATCCTTCGTCCAGCTCGCAAGGGAGTTCGAGCAAAGTTTTCTCGCCAGCGTGTGACCCAAGCCTTCCATCGCCACCCTGCTGGCGTTATCTCAACACGAGGGTGAATCGCTCTCCCAATTCGTGGCGCACTTTACCGTGGGAATCTGGGGATTCCCAGACGCTCACCCTTCTATAACTATGCAGGAATTCCTGATGGGCTTGAGGCCCTCGAGGTTCTTTTGGTCACTCATCGAGAAGCCACCTGCGACCATCCTCGAGATGCTCCAGCGCGCCAATCAGTACATCGCCACTGAAGCCCTAATGGCAGGGAGGCGCGAGGACAACAAGAGGCCGAGGATGGAGCAAGCCCGAGGAGCGACTCCGGTGCCCCCATCGCAAGCTCACAGGAGGCCCGATCGGCCCGAGTCAGAAGCTGCGTCGCCCCAACCAGCACGCCACGTGGTGCGATGGCATCGCTCGTGACAAAGGGTCTCCCGCCGGCAAACCTAAGCTCGAGATCAGCTACTTGACCAACGAGACCGGTCTCCTCTCGAGCCACACAACTTGGTCCCCAGACCATCCTTCCATAATGCCGGCCCAACTCTTGCCCGAGCCGCTCCAGATCGGTTCCCGACTTGCGGCTCGTCGGCCCAACTCTTGCCCGAGCTACTCCAGATCGGTTCCCAACTTGCGGCTCATAGGTCCAGCTCCTGCCCGGGTCGCTCTAGATCGCTCCCGACTTGCGACCCGCCGGCACCAAAACCTGAGCTCGAGTATAGTCACTCGGCTCATAGGTCCAGCTCCTGCCCGGGTCACTCTAGATTGCTCCCGACTTGCCATCCACCGGCACCAAAACCTGAGCTTGAGTTCAGTCACTCGGCTCACAAGTCCAGCTCCTGCCCGGGTCGCTCCAGATCGCTCCCGACTTGTGACCCGCCGACACCAAAACCTGAGCCCGAGTATAGTCACTCGGCTCACAGGTTCAGCTCCTGCCCGGGTCGCTTCAGATCAGTTCCCAACTTGCGACCCGTTGGCACCAAAAACCTAAGCCCGAGCTTAGTCACTCGGCCCACAAGTTCAGCCCTGCCCGAGTCGCTTCGGATCAGTTCCCGACTTGCGACCCGTCGGCACAAAAACTTGAGCCCGAGCTTAGTCACTCGGCCCATAGGTTCAGCTCCTGCCTAGGTCGCTCCAGATCACTCTCGACTTGCAACCCGCCGACACCAAAACCTAAGCCCGAGCTTAGTGACTCGGCCCACAGGTTTAGCTCCTGCCCGGGTAGCTTCGAATCAATTCCCAACTTGTGACCCGTCGGCACAAAAACCTGAGCCCGAGCTTAGTCACTCGGCCCACAGGTTCAGCTCCTGCCTGGGTCGCTCCAGGTCGCTCTCAACTTGCGACCCGCAGGCACCAAAACCTGAGCCCGAGCTTAGTCACTCGGCCCACAGGTTCAGCTCCTGCCCGGGTCGCTTCGGATAAGTTCCCAACTTGCGACCTGTCGACACAAAAACCTGAACCCGAGCTTAGTCACTCGGCCCACAGGTTCAGCTCCTGCCCGGGTCACTTCGGATCAGTTCCTGACTTGCGACCCGTCGACACAAAAGACATGAGCCCGAGTTTAATCACTTAGCCCACAGGTCCAAGCTCCCGCCCGAGCCACGCCTTGCGGCCAGTCTAATGCCCGAGTCATATCTTGGCTAATCCAACGCCCAAGCCACGCCTCACGGCTAGTCTAATGCTCGCGTCGCGTCTCGGCCAATCCAACGCCCGAGCCACGCCTCGCGGCCAGTCTAATGCCCGAGTCGCATCTCAGCCAAACTAACACCCAAGCCACGTCTCGCGGCCAGCCTAATGCTTGAGTCGCATCTCGGCCAATCCAACACCCGAGCCACGCCTCGCAGCCAGTCTAATGTCTGAGTCGCATCTCGGCCAATCCAACGCTCGAGCCACGCCTCGCAACCAGTCTAATGCCCGAGTCGCATCTCAACCAAATCTAACGCCCGAGCCACGCCTCGCGGCCAGTTTAATTCCCAAGTCGCATCTTGGCCAATCCAACGCTCGAGTCATGCCTCGCAACCAATCTAATGCCCGAGTCGCATCTCGGCCAATCCAATGCCCAAGCCACGCCTCGCGGCCAGTCTAATGCCCGAGTCGCATCTCGACCAAACCAACGCCCGAGCTACTCCTTGCGAGTCTAATGCTCGAGCCACATCTCGGCCAATCTAACGCTCAAGCCACGCCTCGTAGCCAGTCTAATGCCCGAGTTGCATCTCAGCCAAATCCAACGCCCGAGCCACGCCTCGCGACCAGTCTAATGCCCGAGTCGCATCTCGACTAAATCCAACCCCCGAGCCACGCCTCGCAGCCAGTCTAATGCTTGAGTCGCATCTTGGCCAATCCAATGCTCGAGCCATGCCTCGTAGCCAATCTAATGCCTGAGTCGCATCTCGACCAATCCAATGCCCGAGCCATGCCTTGTAGCCAATCTAAGGCCCGAGTCGCATCTCGGCCAATCCAATGCTTGAGCCACGCCTCACAACCAATCTAATGCTCGAGTCACATCTCGGCCAAATCCAATGCCCGAGTCGCATCTCGGCCAATCCAACGATCGAGCCATGCCTCACAGCCAATCTAATGCTCGAGTCGCATCTCGGCTAATCCAACACCCGAGCCATGCCTCGCGACCAGTCTAATACCCGAGTCGCATCTCAGCCAAACCAAAGCCCGAGCCACGCCTCGCGGCCAATCTAATGCTCGAGTCGCATCTCGGCCAATCCAACACCCGAGCCATGCCTCACAGCTAGTCTAATGCTCGAGCCACATCTCGGCCAATCTAACGCTCAAGCCACGCCTCGTAGCCAGTCTAATGCCCGAGTTGCATCTCAGCCAAATCCAACGCCCGAGCCACGCCTCGCGACCAGTCTAATGCCCGAGTCGCATCTCGGCCAATCCAATGCTCGAGCCATGCCTCACAGCCAATCTAATGCCTGAGTCGCATCTCGGCCAATCCAATGCCCGAGCCACGCCTCGCGGCTAGTTTAATGCCCAAGTCGCATTTCAACCAATCTAACGCCTGAGCCAATGCTCGAGTCGCATCTCGGCCAATCCAATGCCTGAGCCACGTCTCACGGCCAGCCTAATGCCCGAGTCGCATCTCGGCCAATCCATCGCCCGAACCACGCCTCGCGGCTAGTCGCCTCTCGGCCAGTCCAACACTCAAGCCACACCTCGCCGACCTAGTCCGTTGCCCAAGTCACTCCACGTCGGTCTCCGACTTGCGACTCATTAAATCTCTAACCGAGTCGCTTTAGCTCGATCTCCGACTTGCAACTCGTCGGCCGTAACTCTGAGCCGCGCCAAACTGGTCATCCGACCTACGACACGTCGGTCTCGCCTCATCTGGCTCCGGTCGCCCGATTAGCAGAGTCAACCCTTCTTGAAGCACGGGGCGCTGCCCCTCTAAACTACCCCACGACGAGCCAATCTAGGTTCTACTCGCAAGCAATCAACACAATCGCAGCATTCCGACCTAGACATGCCTCTCAGCCCTTTAGGGATCCCACGACATGCCTTGACGAGGGGAGAGAAGTGATAAGGCATATTTTAGGCCCAAGACACGTCATAACCGTTGTCACACACTAGGTCAGAATCCGTACCAAGGCGTTGCTTGGCACGTCTCGTCCCGGGAATCCCCGGATGACCCCGCCCCCAAGACATGCCGAGTCAGAGACCATACCAAGGCGTTGCTCGGCACATCTTGGGAATCCCGGGACGACACCGCCCCTAAGACATGCCAAGTCAAAATCCATACCTAGGCACTATTTGGTATGTCCACCATGCCAACCCGCGTACGACCGACCCTCGTATAGTAGTATAAAGGCCTCTGGCCGGCATCCAACCTAGGAGGGGGGCAAAACAATTGAACACTCCACTAACTTGCTCGTCAGAGGGGCCAAAGTCGGGAATCACCCGACGAAGGCCATTTTTGCAGGAAAATGGCCACCCACAACCCGTGAGCATCCCAACCTCGGAAGTCACCAACTGATGTCCCCACGGCGAGCCATCAACTAGCACCCGGACCGAGGAATGTTCATCAAGACCTCGTCGCGGGGACCTGGTCGACCTCGACAGCCAGCTCAGCCGAAAGAGGCTCCCGACATCGACCCGTGGACCAGGCTGTGCTAACTCGCTAGCCACGGCATATTTGTTCACCGACACCTTCTTCCTTCTGGGCCGCAACTGCCACAACCGCAACCACCTTCCCCTCTTCCTCTTCTTCCCTCTTCTTCTTCTCTTCTTCTCCTCTTCTTCCCTTCTTCTCTTATTCTCCTCTTCTTCTCTTCTCCTCCCCAATGCACAGCACCTCCTCTCCTCTGTTTCCTCCTATGGGAAACGTGTCACAGCCTCCTTCTCCCTATTCTTATTTTCTTCTTCCCTTCTCCTCCCCGACGCCGCACACCTCATCTCCTCTGTTTCCTCCTGCGAGAAACAGAAGTGCTGCAACCCTAGCCACAGCCACTCCCTCTCCTTTCTCTCTTCCCTCACTTCTCCTTCTTCTTTTCTTCTCTTCTCCTTCTCTTCTTCCCTTCTTCTCTTCCTCTCCTCTTCTTCCCTCCTCCTCCCCGACGCCCTGCCTCTTCTTCACTTGCTCTCCTTTGTTTCCCATATGCGAAATAGTGTCCGGTAGGCGGTGGGATAAAAATATAATTTTTTATTTTTTCAACCCAATAGTTTGATCATTGAATTTACTATTATATAGGTCATCTGATTTACAAATAGATCCTTATAAATAATTTTTAGAAGTAAAAAATATTACAAGAAATAGCATGTTTAATCATTAAGAGTTTGAGGTGTTCCCTACCTGCCCCCTTATGGGTGTCTCTATAGTTCCAAATCAATAAGCTCATGGAGTTAATGTAGGATTAATGGAGTTATGTCTAGTTGCTTCGTCTATCATGTTCTCTCGATTGTGCTTACTCTTTATCTTTTTCTTTTTACACTTGTGTTTAAGAGGATTGATCTCACTCATTAGCTATAATATATGAGATTTTAGACTATTTTTATGAGCTACTATATTCAATTGAGGATCATCAATATCTAAAAGAAACACATTTTGATCAGGAGATAAACTATCAGCCTATCCAAAGGCTCCCGAAACTCTTTGCATAAGGTCATTAAGCTTGATTTCTTGCAATGAAGGAAGTAGAGATGAAACACAAGCTTAGTTTCCTGTAATGAAGGAAGTGGGGGCGAGACACATGCCTGATCTTGTTGCAAGTATATAGCCACGAAGGAGAAGCCAACAACTGCATGCTTGGGGTTGCCTTGCTCATCCGACATACTCTGAGTCTTATGGATTTATGGCATCCTACCCTTTTCCTGCATTATATATATATATATATATATATATACATGTATATATATATATATATACATGTATAT
>LVTN01000657.1:147087-160158 GCA_001649415.1 Musa itinerans | reverse complement strand
AATGCCTTTGAGTCCTTCTTTCTATTCTCCCTCAGCCTGATTTCGTCATCTGGATCCGCATATCCATTCTCTATTAAGTCCCAAAGATCTTGAGACTTGAATAGAGTCTTCATCTTGATACTCCAACATTCATAGCATTTGCCCGAGAAGATAGGAATAAGGGGTTGAGACATGGAATGGCCATTGAAAGCCATAATGCCCAGTTCAGATTGAAACTAGGCTCTAATACCACAAATGTTAGGGATGGAGGAGCAAGGAAAAAAAACAGAATACTATTGTAGTATTAAAAATATGAGGATTGATAAAAACACTTACAAGATATTTCTAAGTGCACACACTATCTACATACCTTGCTTCATGAACTATGATCCTATTTATATGACATAGTGATAACCATCCCATAACTACTAGATCATGATTGAGGTAGTTATTGAGATCACACTGTAACTACTAGATCATGATAACTACCTAGATAACTATGAATCAAATCTCAACACCATCAACGTAACCTAGGAGATCATAGCCAAATAGAAGACTAGAAAGTTGTGCCCGCCAAGATGCGTAGTTGCCGCCTTTAGATAATTTGAAGGGAATGAATGCTGTAGCATTGATGGTGATAAGACTTTGAGAAGTGCTATAGTTCCCTGCAGGGAT
Source organism: Musa itinerans (assembly GCA_001649415.1). Taxonomy (NCBI): domain Eukaryota; kingdom Viridiplantae; phylum Streptophyta; class Magnoliopsida; order Zingiberales; family Musaceae; genus Musa; species Musa itinerans. The sequence continues at coordinate 159,504 of LVTN01000657.1, read as the reverse complement.
AATAAATGGAATGGCAGAGGTAGATGATGAAGACATTTGAGGATATATATATATGAGGAAGTCATCAGCTGTAGAAGGGTCGTTGTATGCAATGCCGAAGAGGGCTGCTGCTTCTTCCAGAGGTACTGGTAGAGCTTGGTGGTTGGGATTTGAGGGCTTTAAGGGTGTTCCCTCTTCTAAGCGTTGAGGTACGGTTGCAGCAGTGTTAGCAGCAGAAGACTGCACTAATGCTGGAGAAGGTTGCAGCAATTTCTGCAGCAATGCAGAATGCAGGCTGCACCGATGCTGGAGAAGGTTGCACCGACACTGGAGAAGGTTACAGCAATTTCTGCAGCGATGCAGAATGCAGGAGAGATTGTTGCAGCGAGGTGGGAGAAATCTCTGCAGCTTGCAGCGATTTCTGCAATGATGCAGGAGAGATTTCTGCAGCGATGCTGGAGAGATTTCTGCAGCGATGCTGGAGAAATCTGCAAGGTTGGAGATAGTTGCAGTAATGCAGTGTTGGAGTTTGGTGGCGGGAAGAGCGACGGAGTTTTCAGCAGAAGACTTCGGTTGGCAAGGGAGCAGCAGCCGGCGGTAGAAACAAAGGCCGTAACTGTGTTTCCTTTAGGAGCGTTGCCCACGGAAGAAGAGCGGCTGCGGCTGCGACCCAATGGGAGGCGGTGGACTCCGGTCGGGAAGCGGTCGCGGGGCTGTGGCGGGAGTTGACTGCTTTGTTGCTCTACTGACGAGGTTGTGTGAGGAGTCAAACAGCGAGAAGAGGGCTTGCTCTAGGCAAGCGGCTCTGATACCATATAAATGGTCAACATCCCAGGAGAACCTAGTCCAGTGCCAAATCAAGCCCATAAACTATGGTTACGTCAAGATCGCCTCATCCTCCAAGCTATTCAAGCCTCAGTTTCTGGATCCGTTGCTCCGCTGATACCCTCAATGACCTAGGAGGCGAGTACAAAGAACTGACAGCAGCACTTTGGGCACATGACTCACCAATCTCATTTGAAGAACTCTATGATAAGTTGATCGACTATGAGACGTACTTGAAGCGTGATGATAGGTTGCCTCCTATTACAACTCAGGTCCATCAAACATCCAAGAGGAAGAGCAACCAGTACACTAAGCACGTCAACAACGGTCTGGCTAAACTGCCTCCTAGCCCTATGGGGCCCAAACAAAACCCCCCTTATCCCTATCAAGGTGGTAACTTTCATAATCCTCAGTCATCGCGTCCTGACTTCACAAGCCACCAACGAGTCATTTGCCAAATATGCAATAAAGTCGGACACTCCGCGAAAGTTTGTCGATCTCGCCCCAGACTCCCTGCTCCATCACAGTGGCCTCAGGCGAATTTCATGGCTACTCCAACTACTACCCAACCAAATTGAATTGTGGACTTGAGCGCCTCTCATCACATCACCTCTTCTTGTCCATCCACAACAACTATGACGGAAATGAAGATATCATCATCGGTGACGGTAAAAGAATTCCTATTACTCATTCTGGTTCCTCAACGCTTAGTTCACTTACCACAACTTTTACACTCGATGATGTTCTATGTGCACCTAACATTAAAAGAAACCTCATTTCCGTTTTTCAATTCTGTAAACAAAATAATACCTCTATTGAATTCTTTCCTAACTCTTTTCTTGTCAAGGATTTGAGCACTGGGGCATCGTTAGTCCAAGGCCAGAACTAAGATAACATTTAGGAGTGGCCATCCGCTTCGCAAATTACCCTTCCTATTGCTCACTCTTCAATCGCAGCTCCGGTTGATGTATGGCATCGTCGTCTTGGTCATCCCTCCTCTTTTATCCAGCAAAAATTACTTTCTCGTTATTCTCTTCCTACCTTGAAAATCAATAGCATTATCAATCATTGTGATGCTTGTCTTTGCAATAAAAGTCATAATCTTGGTCATCCCTCCCCTTTTATCCAGCAAAAATTACTTTCTCGTTATTCTCTTCCTACCTTGAAAATCAATAGCACTGTCAATCATTGCTATGCTTGTCTTTGCAATAAAAGTCATAAACTGCCTTTTGGGACAACCTTCATTTCTTGCTCTAAACCATTTGAAATCATTTATACCGACGTGTGGGGCCTTGCCCCAATTCCTTCTTTTGACAAGTTTCGCTTTTATGTCATTTTTGTAGATTATTTCACTAAGTACACATGGTTATATCCTCTCCACTATAAGTCTGATGTTTCCACAGTATTTACCAACTTTCGAAAGTTGGTTGAGAATTTTTTTTCAATCTTCCATTAGAACAGTTTACTCTGATGGCGAAGGCGAATATCAAGCCCTCACATCCTTTCTCTCCGCTTGTGGTATACAACACCACAAGTCACCCCCACATACTCCCCAATTGGTTGGCTCTGCCGAACGCAAACATCGACATATCGTTGAAACTGGTCTCTCCCTTCTACATCAGGCATCCATGCCACCACCTTTTTGGTCAACAGCTTTTCAAACTGCAGTTTATCTCATTAATCTAATGCTCACTCTAGTCTTACAATACCAGTCACCATTTGAAAAATTATTCCATAAGCTTCCAACCTTCATAAACTCAAAGTTTTTGGCTGTTTATGTTATCCATGGCTCCGTCCCTATGCCTCACATAAGCTAACACCACGATCTAAGCCTTGCACTTTTATAGGCTACTCTCTTGAACATAATGCTTTTCGATGCTATGAACCTCAAACTAAAAAAGTCTTTATATCACATCATGTTATTTTTGAGGAGTCTGTCTTTCCTTTTCAAAACAATCCTACTATGTCGGCTACTCCAATAAACATACATCACTGGAGTATCCCTCCGATCTCATCACACGAACCTCCCACGACATCGTCTAGTCCTTACCCTCAAGATCTGCATACTACTATTACTCCAGTTCAACAACTTCTCCCTCCCTTTATTTCTCCACTCCCTTCCTCACAAGTTTCCCCTATTAATGAAGCAATATCCTCGGCAACATTGCCACTGGCTTTACCTTCTCCTAGACCTAGTGACATTGACGTGCCGACGGCTGGCCCAGTCCATGACAGTGACTCGCCCTCGGCTATACCACCAACATAATCTACCACTTCCATCGCCCCTAGACATCTAATGACAACACGCTCCAAAAGTGGTATTTTCAAACCACGTCAAATCCTTGACTTCCATGCTATAACAAATTCCTCCATTGAGGCTAGTGAACCCACTACAATTACTCAAGCTCAAAAATCTTCTTACTGGTGTAAAGCCATATGTGACGAATATGATGCTCTCCTCCATAACTCTACATGGACCTTAGTATCCTTCCATCACATACAAAATATCATCGGGTGTAAATGGGTCTTTCGAATTAAGCGGAACCCAGACGGATCCGTTGCCAGATATAAAGCACGTCTAATCGCTAAAGGGTTTCATCAACGACCTGGTGTCGACTTTACAGAGACATTTAGTCCCGTTGTTAAACCAATAACAATCTGTCTTATCCTGAGTTTGGTCATCTTAAAGGGCTGGCACATACGACAATTGGATGTTAACAATGCCTTTTTATAGGGGTCGCTTACTGAAGATGTCTTTATGTAGCAGCCTCCTGGTTTCATTCATCCTCAGTATCCGAGGCATGTCTACAAACTTCAAAAAGCTATTTATGGACTTCATTAAGCTCCAAGGGCTTGGTATACAGAGCTTGGCTCGTTTTTACCTCAATTGGCTTCATCAATTCCAAGTCTGATACCTCGTTATTCATTTGCCAGCAGAATGGAAGCATAATATATCTTTTAGTATATGTGGATGATATTATTGTCACAGGAAATGATCCTTTGAAGACTCAAGCATTTCTAAAGCACTTGGCCGATCGATTCTCCCTCAAAGATCTAGGAACTTTAAGCTACTTTCTGGGAGTGGAAGCAACATTTACATCTTCAGGTCTCTTTCTATCACAAAGAAAGTATATTCAAGATTTATTATCAAAGACAAACATGCATGATGCGAAAGAGGTTACAACTCCTCTCTCTACTAGTGAATCACTAAAATTATGTGATGGAAGCCCTGCTATCGATTCGACTCAATATCGACAAGTCCTTGGCTCCTTACAGTACTTGGCTCTCACCCGTCCAGATATCTCCTTTGCCATCAATAAATTATCGCAATTCATGCATCGACCATCTACTATGTATTGGTCTGCGGTCAAGCAAATTTTGCAATATCTTAAAGGGACTCTTAATCATGGCATTTTTCTTCGCAAAAATGCTTCACTCCATCTCCATGCCTTTGTTGATGCTGATTGGGCAGGGAACTTTGATGATAGAACATCCACGTCAAGGTACATTGTCTTCCTTGGAGCTACTCCAATCAGTTGGAGTTCTAAAAAACAAAAGACGGTCGAACGATCTACAACTAAAGCTGAATACCGTGTCATCGCCACTGCCGCTGCTGAACTCAATTGGGTCACAAATCTGCTTAAGGAATTCAACGTCGACTCCACAGTTACTCCTACAATATATTGTGATAATATTGGAGCTACCTACTTATGTGTCAATCCAGTGTTCCATTCCCGCATGAAACACATTGCCATCGACTTTCACTTCGTGCGAGATTAAGTTGTCAGACATCAACTCCGTATTTCTCACATACATACGGCTGATCAACTAGCAGACTCACAAAGCCTCTCGCCCGCAAACTATTTTCATCTCATCGGTCCAAGATCGGCATCCTTGACAAAAGCTCAATCTTGCGGGGGCATGATAGTAGATAATTTCCTCAAGGTAGTTGAGGAAATCTCTAAGCAATTGAGGAAATCTCTGAGCAGTTGAGGAAAATCCTCCCTGCTTAATGTGTATAAATAGCTATCCAGAACTCACTATCTAAATGAATTATGCAATTACATTTCATACATTTTACAGTTTCTTCTACAATTTCTATCTTTCTATCTTCTTGTGATTCACATGCGATTCACGATTACCATTCAGTCCTGCACCGTCCCAACCACTACCCCAAAATAGTCAGCAACTTAGTTAACGTGTCTCCATGGCAGGATCAAACTGTGCGTAGAGCCTTCCGTAGACTGCGAGTCCAGCAGAAGAGCCTCCCCTCACTCACCTTGTCTTATAAATACCTCTACCCATCTCTACCTTGTATGTGTGCATATTGTGGCGGAGGAGGTGTTCATCAAGCTCGCAAAGTTCAAAGCGCTGGTGAGAGATAATAATAATTTGCTTGCTAGGGAAGCAGCAGCAGCAGCAGAGCTTCTCTCTCTCTCTCTCTCTCATGCATGCATGCGTGCAGGCGGAAGCAGTGATCAAGGTCGGGACCTGGGGTGCGAACGGAGGGTCCCACTGGGACATGGGGCCTGCCGACCACATCAAGGGCATCAAGATATGCGCCAAGGGAGTACTCGACTCCATCGCCTTCATGTACGTGGTCGGAGAGACGGCCGACGATACTCCCCGATATGGAGGCCCCGGCGGTGCACCCAACCTGGCATGCCTCCTGCTTCACCTCCGTTTGCCTTTTCACCTGCTATTAATTCCCTTCGATTAGGTATCAAAGGAACATAGAACACAAACAGTACTGCTTCGAGTGGGAACCCTACCGAACAAGAACTAAGAATAGTATGAATGTTAGTCCACACTATCACTGCTAGACTACTTAGACATCACAAAAATGGCTTCTTATCCTTCGCTACAAGCTTTTTTACACATCAGTATTCAACAACGTAAGAAAATGCAACAAAAAAGGAAGAAAGAAATCATGCGCATGCTTATTCGTCTCTCACCATGAAATCAACACCTCAATAATCCATACGAACTCTGTGCCGTTGCAGATCAATTTTTTTGACGAGGAATACCTCACTGCGATCTCGGGATACATCGGAGACTACGGTGGAACTCCTTGCATATCTCAGCTCACAGTTACCACTAATATGGGAACCTATCGACCGTACGGAGATGGCGGCTGAACTCCTTTCAAACTTCCTGTGGAAGAGGGTAAGATCGCGCGCTTCTATGGACGTGCAGGTACCTATCTTAATGCCATTGGCGTCTACTTGAAGCCAAACTAGCAGCAGCTCAATGGAGTGGAATTGAAGCTGTCTACTACTTGGGTGATCCCATAAGTATGTCATTGTGATCCTACAAATAAAATGGGTTGTTCTTATTATGTGACTCGATAACTTACAGTATCATGCACCTCCTTATCTTTCTTTAGAATATTTATGAAACTCTAAGGCGAGCGTGTGATTATTATGTGACTTTATCGTTCTATTCCTAATCTTTTTCCTCATGAGACCAAAAGGTAGCTATAGATTATATTCTAAGCAAACTTAAGCAATAGATATCTCGTTCGAGATAGTATATTACGTACACATTGAGTTGCTTAAGCTTCAGAATTATATATGAACTGATCATATGTTATGCCTTCACGTTGACTGAAATTTGTGCCACAGTGCACTAATCAATAGGATGTCTCAATTGAAACTTTAGACGATAGTTCTTAATGAATGCTAATCTTCTCCCGAATCTTTGTATAAAAATCTGAATAATTTATGTTATTGATATTGTGAATTTTTCTGCACTAATCAAGATCGATGAATCCTAACTAATGACAAGCAATTGGCTTTTGGGTAAAAGCCACTTCCCTATACTTAAATTATCGCTTTGGCAATTGCTAGTATAGTGCAGTCTCGAAATACTGATATAAAAAGTGATATTTTTTTCATGATTTCTTCAGTAAAGATGATTGAAATTAACACCAAGAGAGGTTTAATTTATGAAGTGGCTTAAAGCTCATGAAGAGAATATTTCTTTGTTGAGAGCTTAATTAACTGTAGATGACTACTTATCCCAAATGGAAACTAGCTGATTAAATCCTCAGAGACTTGTAATGAATACTAATCTTCTATCAAAGTACTTTGAATCTCTAATATCTGAATTATTTAAAGGCTATATTATTCATGAACATAATCAGCAGGCACCAACATAATTACCCAGTTGATTGTGGATTTAATTAGGGTGAAGAAGGCAATAAGAATCTCATTAGGGATTCCTAACTACTTCAAATATAGATCCAAACCCACACACTACATACTTTAATAACATGTTGAACAATCTATTAAACACACCAACAGGGGGCAACACAGACATAAAAAGAGATAAAAATAAAACAATCAAGAAATGATGCTGACAAACATATATATCACTAACATATGTGGAAGCAAAATACACATGCAGATGCACCACTCGATCCAAACCCAGCAAGGTGTTTGTTGTTGTCACTGTGCTGTGATGAAGGAGGAATCTTCAGCTTCTGTTCTTGCATTTCTCCATGGCTCTTGGGGCTGCAATTAGGAGAGCGAAGCATTATGCTTTTCCAAAGAACGTACAAAGATATGCATTCATCAAATTTTGATGATGGAGAACGGTAGCTAACATCCATGTCAAGTCGACGATTGATGAACGAGAAGATACTCACCGAGTCCAATGGCTTCTGATCCCTTTATTATCCTAAGACGCTTGCAGGAGTCAACAAACATCCTGGACCAAGTTGAAATGGAGTCAGTGATGCAAGTTTGTAAGAACAACTGAAACAGGAATGATCACAAAGATTTCAATGGCCTGCAGTTCCCTCGACAACATAGAAACGTACTCCCATGGAACATCTCCGACGAGCATCCAGTCGCCGTCCTTGTCTTCGTAGGTTGGCACACACTCGGATCCATTCAGAAGATCCATCACCTCTCTCTCGTTCATGAAGTCCCTCCCGCTCATCCCCTGAGAGCCACAGTTTCCTGACAATTGAACCGGAGAAATCAACACTCTCTATCTTGCATGCTGTAGAGGTTAATTATTGTGTGTATTTGGATACAGCTTTATCACATGCTTTATACAAGCATTATAGACACTGAGCTGGAAACGCATGCATGCTAAGTATTCGACACCAAAACATAGTTGGCTTGCATGAATGCTGTGTTCTGGTAGGGATACAGCATTGCTCATAATTGGTGGGTCGTCTCCATGTGGGGAAGCAATGTGTGCTGCCAACCACATGGTGTGTCTCACACACTATGATTCCCTGATACTGATGGATCCAACGGCGGACATCACTGATGCATGCACGTAGTTAGGAGATTGATGAAGCCAAAGATGTACCACTGGTGAAGGAGCCGAACATCTTCTGCAGGGCCATGGAGAGCTCTTGGTAGCTTCTGTACATCTTCAGATCCACCTTACGGAGGTACGGAGCGCCGTCCATGCTGACCTTGACGAAGGCGGCCACCGGGTTGCCGAGCTTTGAACCTCCCTCCTTGCTTCCCTTCTCGGAGTGAGCAGAGAGGATGTTCTTCCTGAATGATCGAACTGGAGGCCAACCCACAACCTGTGCCCTGATATTGACCACAGATAATGATAATGATCAATCATATGCCCTGAATTTGTTGCTGTAGTTGTGCATATATTTAGTAGGATTATACTGACACCCTATCTTCTGATACTTTTGACCTTTACCTTTGTAGTAGCCAATAACTCTCTTTGAGATGTAAGATCAAGAAAAAAGCAACTTCTTCTATCCAAAAGGAATTGAGATGTGTGTTCTTTTTCTTGTCTCAAAACCCAAAGTTAATTGGTGAAAAAAGACTGATTACAGAAGATCTTGTTTACTGATCACAAGAGAACAAAAACTATGTATTTGTTTGATAGAATTATCAAGAGAGAGAGAGAGAGAGAGATCCATAATCTTGGAGATGGCATCTTTTCAACTATGAGAACAAAACCTTTTCAGCAAAAGAGACATCAAACATTAGAGAGAATTGGGAAACATACTTGGGAGCAGGTGGTTTCTCGGGGTCGCTGCCACAGGAAACACCAAGGTTCCTCTGGCTCGGCAAGCTGCCTCTCGCTTTCTCCATGATCTCTTCCTCCGCGTCCACCGGGGTCTGAAGCTTCAGCTTCAGATCGATAGTCTCAGCGAACCCCCTCTAAGAGGAGTTCTTCGCGGCCTCGGCTTCCCCGCCGCCGCCGCCGCCGCCGCCGCCGCCGGGCAACCCCAGGCGCAGCTCGGTCTCCTCCAACCCCAACGACCCACTCGCCATCCTCCTCCGACGACGACTCTCTCACCCCTCCAATCTTCTTCTTCCTTGCTTCTGCAAAGCTTTCACTGGAAACAGAGTAAACTAATCAGAATCGAAAGGTGGTGTTTAGAGGGGTCTTACTGCTCTCTACTTGCGCGTACATTTGTAGAGGCGGTCGTACGCTCCAACCCTTCTGAAATCGCGACACGTGCAAATGTCAGCGTGTTGGATCTCGAAGGCTTTGTCGGGAAACCCAAAAAAGAGAACAAGAGAATCGTCTTACTATTCAAATTTTACTCTCTTGGCTACCTTTCTTTTGACTGGACAATATAGCGGGCTCCACTGGTTGTCGAATCCCCATCCGAGTAACTGAGGAGAGCCCTTGGTGACGACTAATACAAGTAATTATCAAATGGAACTGCATGTTCAGTTTAATTATAAATAAAATAATAATATATTTATATTTATATGTCATAAAATATAGAGATCAAGCGTTGGATTTCAAGATATAGAGATCTTTTTTTCCCTTTAAACACTAAAGACATATTTTATCATTTTGGAGCCTTTTGATTTCAAACAAAAAAAATTAAAAATATATTTTAATGTGTTAAATCTAATTCTAGATATTTTATTCACAATCATAAAATTGAGGGCTGAGATGTAGTTTGAAAGGGTCCATAAATCTTTGATAGTCGGTGATGTCGGCAAACCTATTTGGTCAAATTAATCAATGACTGATTAAAAAAAAGAAGTAATTATAGATTATCTCCTGTAATTAATTATTAATCTAATTCTAGATATTTTATTCACGATCATAAAATTGAGGGCTGAGATGTAGTTTGAAAGGGTCCATAAATCTTTGATAGTCGGTGATGTCGGCAAACCTATTTGGTCAAATTAATCAATGACTAACTAAATAAAAGAGTAATTATATATTATTTCATGTAATTAATTATATTATGATCCTTATATTTTTAAAAGTTATATTAGGATCTCTATACTTATGAAAGTGAAATATTTAACTCAATTTCTTTTTACGCCATCGTTTTGCTAATGAAAATACCATAGGATTTATCATTGAGCACATGTTGACTCTACCTCACTTCGATTTATCACTGAGCACATGTGATATTTTTATCAGTAAAATCGACGATATAAGGAGAGCAGAGTTAAATGTTTTACTTATGTATAAGGATCCTAATGTAACTTTTAAAAACATAAAGATCAAAATATTAGAAATAACTAATTATATAAATAATTTATAATTAGCTCTAAACAAAACGAAATGTCTTCGTTCAATGCTTTTGATGCATTAATATATCATTAGTTACTTCTGCTTTTGAGTAAGTAAAAGAACTCAAAAGTTAGGAAATGTAGCATTTTTATTGCTTTAAGCAATGGATGCAAGTGAAGGATAAAGGAAGAATGCATCCAACATTTCTCTTGTCGTCATCCTGCGCAGTTATTTCATGCGCCACATACTTTGAACACGCTATTACGAGGATTCGTTGGCTGTAGACAAGGGCACATTGGTGCTGCATTATATAAGGTTGGTACGTGGGATCACTCACCGAGGTGCATGAATTGATAGATTCTCACTAGGGGATGTATATAGACTTAGGACAAGACAATCCTATAGTTAGATTCTAGCTTTTAACTCCAAAACTTAGTTGCTAACTTCAGTTGAAAGTTCTCCTCACCAAATCTTGTATGTACAATCAATTTCTGCAGTGAGTTCCTTCTTCTTTATTGCTGGTATTTCCCCACTTTTTCTTCCTTCTTTATTGCTGCCATAGGGGGGTGAACTGTGCAAATTGTGCAAAACTGAAGCTCGAAATAATGTGTGGAAGAGCAGTTATTGTAACATCATCATGAAGTAGAAAGGAAAAAGGAGATAAGAACAAATGTAGCTACAAGTTTCATGAGATTTCTTAAATGATCATAAGATAATGCAGCTTTCAGAACTTTGCTTTTCTGTAGTTGCTTTATGAGACAGCCAAATGCATCATTCACCATCCTACAGTAATGCCTTCTGTACTCTAAGTCATCCTTTCTTGTGGAGGAGTGCAGAGAAAGGTAAAGGACTGCCATGAGATCAACATCATACTCTCTCTAGGTCAGATATATACATGGCTAGAATAGCTTAATGTTGACTGCTTCAGCTACACAGCATGCAGTTGCTTCTCCTTCTTTCTCTCTGAATCCTTTTCCCCATCATTGTGGAGTGTTGTTGTTTCTCAGTGCCAAATATATCAAACCAATCCACAAGCTTATCTTATCAAAGGCCATTATGTCCAAAACTTTTAGCATCAAATTCCTTTAATTTGATATTACAGTATGCAACTTTCTTGCCTTCAGATGGTGTAGCATATGATTGGAAACATCATAGATCATGTGCTATTAATTCGCTTAAGACAGTCATCAAAACTTTGAGATGGTATCAGAGCATATGAATAGGTGTGAGCACACTTAGCGCATATGTAATTAGCCGAGGAAGATGTTGACTTTCTTTAGGCTATATGTGTTGGGTTGACAAGGAAGAGAAGCGAACGAGATGAGACAATGAGTGGCATGCTGTAGTTTCTCTCCTGCAAGCAACAAGACATCACCTTCTCATTTAATATAGTGAAGCAAAGAGAACTAATGGCATAGTAAGATAGCCAAACTTAGGGTTTGGCATATGTTCTCTTTCATGTTCCGTCATGTTCAAACTCTTCTTGTATACAGTAGGACAGACATGTCAGTGTTCTCTACTGTAATTTGACTCAGAACACAGTGCCTTCCCCCAGTGTAGTTCTGATTCAGTGTACAATGCTACTTCTCCATCTCACCATATGAAGCAGATCCCTTCACCCAGTAAGTTACTACAAGAGGCTCGTGTAGGGCAGCAACAACAAGGGTGGCTGGCCATTGATGTTGGCTTCCCTTCTTCTCCAAACAAAGTTAGGGACGCTGGCCACGATTTCATGTAGCGTTCTTATAAGAGCCCCACCGATGACGCCAAAGGAGAACGCCCGGGCACCGGACACACTGTGTCGACATGTCGACGTTACATGCTTCGGCTGGAGAGGCCATGCTCTTCCCACAGGCAGCTATTGTTCGGCTTCGCTTGTCGAGATGTGCGCACTGATTGATCGTCTCTGTGGAAGTGCATGGTTACACGACGATCCTCTTCTAAACATGCATCCTTACTTGTTACCTGGAGGAGGAAGTGCAGATTGGAACTGTGACATGATGATTTCCGGGTTGAAACAACAAGGATATCGATCTTGGGGTTTAGTAAGATGATGATCAATTTGGTGAGGAAAAGTCAGCCTTAATTACGAATCAATCAAACCGATATAGGTTCGACATGTACCAGTATATCAAC
>LVTN01000657.1:110807-145279 GCA_001649415.1 Musa itinerans | reverse complement strand
TCACTGGAAACAGAGTAAACTAATCAGAATCGAAAGGTGGTGTTTAGAGGGGTCTTACTGCTCTCTACTTGCGCGTACATTTGTAGAGGCGGTCGTACGCTCCAACCCTTCTGAAATCGCGACACGTGCACATGTCAGCGTGTTGGATCTCGAAGGCTTTGTCGGGAAACCCAAAAAAGAGAACAAGAGAATCGTCTTACTATTCAAATTTTACTCTCTTGGCTACCTTTCTTTTGACTGGACAATATAGCGGGCTCCACAGGTTGTCGAATCCCCATCCGAGTAAGAGTAGAGCCCTTGGTGACGACTAATACAAGTAATTATCAAATGGAACTGCATGTTCAGTTTAATTATAAATAAAATAATAATATATTTATATTTATATGTCATAAAATATAGAGATCTTTTTTTCCCCTTAAACACTAAAGACATATTTTATCATTTTGGTGCCTTTTGATTTCAAACAAAAAAAATTAAAAATATATTTTAATGTGTTAAATCTAATTCTAGATATTTTATTCACGATCATAAAATTGAGGGCTGAGATGTAGTTTGAAAGGGTCCATAAATCTTTGACAGTCGGTGATGTCGGCAAACCTATTTGGTCAAATTAATCAATGACTGATTAAATAAAAGAAGTAATTATAGATTATCTCCTGTAATTAATTATATTATGATCCTTATATTTTTAAAAATTATATTATAATCTCTATACTTATAAAAGTGAAATATTTAATTTAATTTCTTCTCACGTCATCGTTTTGCTAACGAAAATACCATAGAATTTATCATTGAGCACTGACTCTACCTCACTTCGGTTTATCACTGAGCACATGTGATATTTTTATCAGTAAAATCGACGGTGTAAGGAGAGCAGGGTTAAATGTTTTACTTTTATATATATAATGATCCTAATATAACTTTTGAAAATGTAGAGATCAAAATACTAGAAATAACTAATTATATGAATAATTTATAATTAGCTCTAAACAAAACGATAATGCTTTTGATGCATTAATATATCATTAGTTACTTCTGCTTTTAAGTAAAAGAACTCAAAAGTTGGAAATGTAGCATTTTTATTGCTTTAAGCAATGGATGCAAGTGAAGGGTAAAGGAAGAATGCATCCAACATTTCTCTTGTCGTCATCCTGCGCAGTTATTTCATGCGCCACATACTTTGAACACGCTATTACGAGGATTCGTTGGCTGTAGACAAGGGCACATTGGTGCTGCATTATATAAGGTTGGTACGTGGGATCACTCACCGAGGTGCATGAATTGATAGATTCTCACTAGGGGATGTATATAGACTTAGGACAAGACAATCCTATAGTTAGATTCTAGCTTTTAACTCCAAAACTTAGTTGCTAACTTCAGTTGAAAGTTCTCCTCACCAAATCTTGTATGTACAATCAATTTCTGCAGTGAGTTCCTTCTTCTTTATTGCTGGTATTTCCCCACTTTCTTCCTTCTTTATTTCTGCCATGAGACTTCTTCTTTATTGCTGGTATTTCCCCACTTTTTCTTCCTTCTTTATTGCTGCCATAGGGGGGTGAACTGTGCAAATTGTGCAAAACTGAAGCTCGAAATAATGTGTGGAAGAGCAGTTATTGTAACATCATCATGAAGTAGAAAGGAAAAAGGAGATAAGAACAAATGTAGCTACAAGTTTCATGAGATTTCTTAAATGATCATAAGATAATGCAGCTTTCAGAACTTTGCTTTTCTGTAGTTGCTTTATGAGACAGCCAAATGCATCATTCACCATCCTACAGTAATGCCTTCTGTACTCTAAGTCATCCTTTCTTGTGGAGGAGTGCAGAGAAAGGTAAAGGACTGCCATGAGATCAACATCATACTCTCTCTAGGTCAGATATATACATGGCTAGAATAGCTTAATGTTGACTGCTTCAGCTACACAGCATGCAGTTGCTTCTCCTTCTTTCTCTCTGAATCCTTTTCCCCATCATTGTGGAGTGTTGTTGTTTCTCAGTGCCAAATATATCAAACCAATCCACAAGCTTATCTTATCAAAGGCCATTATGTCCAAAACTTTTAGCATCAAATTCCTTTAATTTGATATTACAGTATGCAACTTTCTTGCCTTCAGATGGTGTAGCATATGATTGGAAACATCATAGATCATGTGCTATTAATTCGCTTAAGACAGTCATCAAAACTTTGAGATGGTATCAGAGCATATGAATAGGTGTGAGCACACTTAGCGCATATGTAATTAGCCGAGGAAGATGTTGACTTTCTTTAGGCTATATGTGTTGGGTTGACAAGGAAGAGAAGCGAACGAGATGAGACAATGAGTGGCATGCTGTAGTTTCTCTCCTGCAAGCAACAAGACATCACCTTCTCATTTAATATAGTGAAGCAAAGAGAACTAATGGCATAGTAAGATAGCCAAACTTAGGGTTTGGCATATGTTCTCTTTCATGTTCCGTCATGTTCAAACTCTTCTTGTATACAGTAGGACAGACATGTCAGTGTTCTCTACTGTAATTTGACTCAGAACACAGTGCCTTCCCCCAGTGTAGTTCTGATTCAGTGTACAATGCTACTTCTCCATCTCACCATATGAAGCAGATCCCTTCACCCAGTAAGTTACTACAAGAGGCTCGTGTAGGGCAGCAACAACAAGGGTGGCTGGCCATTGATGTTGGCTTCCCTTCTTCTCCAAACAAAGTTAGGGACGCTGGCCACGATTTCATGTAGCGTTCTTATAAGAGCCCCACCGATGACGCCAAAGGAGAACGCCCGGGCACCGGACACACTGTGTCGACATGTCGACGTTACATGCTTCGGCTGGAGAGGCCATGCTCTTCCCACAGGCAGCTATTGTTCGGCTTCGCTTGTCGAGATGTGCGCACTGATTGATCGTCTCTGTGGAAGTGCATGGTTACACGACGATCCTCTTCTAAACATGCATCCTTACTTGTTACCTGGAGGAGGAAGTGCAGATTGGAACTGTGACATGATGATTTCCGGGTTGAAACAACAAGGATATCGATCTTGGGGTTTAGTAAGATGATGATCAATTTGGTGAGGAAAAGTCAGCCTTAATTACGAATCAATCGAACCGATATAGGTTCGACATGTACCAGTATATCAACGTATGGATTAATTGATGTTGACCATAAAATAAAATAAAAAAAGGAAGAAGAGAAAGAGAGAGAGAGAGAGAGAGAGAGAGAGAGAGAGAGGAGCATAATAATAGTAATAATAATAATAATATTATTATTATTATTAAAGATGGTTATAAAAAAAAAGGAAGAAGAGAGAGAGAGAGAGGAGCATAATAATAGTAATAATAATAATAATAATGTTATTATTATTATTATTATTTCTATTATTAAAGATTATTATTGAAATTTATAGAATATTTTTAAAAATAATAAATGACAAGTTTATCCTCCACTTCCACAGGAGGGAGGGTATTAAGAATATAAATTAAGATCATATTTATAGATTAAATATAAATTCAAAAAAATTTCTCATATTTATATTTCAACAATTGGCTTAGGCACTTCGAGATGAAGTGACATTGATTATAACCTTAATTTGTAAGAAATAAAATTGTGATGTGGAATAATTTAATTCTGTAATTGAAATCATAAATATCATAGATCTAAGAAAAGGAGTAGATATCCTTTAGATACGATAATCAATAAAATACCTTTGTCATCATGAACTTTCTCTATCATCGTAAAGCATCATTGTAGCACCTCATAAATTTACATAGGACCACTATAATTGATGAAGCAGAGATCTATCAATAACCTATTAATGAGATACGAGAAAAATTTTTATGATGTATCGATCCTTACGAGGCCATCTGACAAGATCTCGTAATCTACTAAGATATCCTAAGGATTTTTTTTTTATTGACCAATAATTTTAATTCAAATATAATTATATATTTAATATATCTTAATCAAAATTTAAAAAAATAACATAATATAACATAATTATTGCATGTTCATGTACCCAAATAAAAAAAAAAACTGATCGACTATCGTCCCTGCACATAAACACATTCAAACAACATAAAAGTCGAACCTGTCCAGGATGACAGAAAGCGTAAATATTTTACAAGAATCTTCAACATGATGAATAATTGATGGAAGTTGATTGAACACCCGAATGACTCAGATCAGTGGGTAAACATCGGCAAACTCATGGGAGTGCATTAATGCAACCCAGAGGAGTGAAGCAGGATACAAAGTGCATTGATATTATGAGTCGTTCACTAAGCTTCATGGAAGGATCGATGAAACCTGCAAGAAGAAGAAGCTGAGTACCTCCACTCTAATCTGTAGCACTGTCTACATGAATCAAGCACAGGGGAGAGAGAGAGAGAGAGAGAGAGAGAGAGAGAGAGAGAGAGAGGAAAACAGGCTTTAAACGGGCCATGTGTTTTGATCTCAAATCAAAGCAGGCTTTCGGCTAGTCATGATGTTCATGAGATGATATATATATATATATATATACACTTATTATTTGTATATTTGATTACTGTATTTTCTTAGAATTCTTCATCAAAATAGGTTTTCTGTTTCTTTTCTTTCCCCTTCTATTGCATGATGCTTCAATCTTAGAAGATAAATGGAGGCCTTGCATTTACAAAGATAACATAAGAGAAAGGTTTTAACTTAGAGAGTGGAATTTGACTTGTCCATTTTTCTAAACCATAGTTCAAATAACCAGTCTCAAGCAGAAGTTTTCTATTATCAAATTAGGGACATGAGAGAAGCACTTTGACAAAAGGAAGAACATGTAGAGGAAGAGTGAACTTTCAGGATGTTGATATTACATGATATTTCTTAATTACTATATATTCATGTCATAGAAGATCATATCTATAGTGCTTTTATTTATTTTTTTCTCAACTAGTCAATAAATACACTGCACAAGAAAAGCAAAGAGTGCAGATGTCAAGATGGCCAGTAGGCTCAGTTCAAACATGAAATGAAGTTGAAAGGTGAAGAAAAGATCTCTATCCATTAGATCAGCAAGCCACACCCCAATAAAGCACAAACCACTAAGGAGACAAGCACCACTTAACAGCAAGAATGAGTGCATGATAGAAAAATATAACATCGCGATCATTATCATCAATGATCATGTCAAACTTGCTTTCCATTTCTATGAAAAGTGTGTAAATCCACACTCATCAAGCATGCTGCCCACTACACTACAATACAGCAATCCCCACCCAAAAGTAATAAGCTTAGTGCATTACAGTACCCGACAAAACAATTAAGAGCAAGTGAGAACTTTGGCAGCTAACCTCTTTCACTTAGAGATACATTGAGAGATTTAGGTAATCGAGTAGAATCTTTACCGTGGGATTGTAATAATAACACCTTCATCAAAAGTAGGGGAAAGTAAACAGGAGAATAACATCATCTGGCACTTGCGCGACACACAGGACCTTTTAGGTCACATCCAACATGCCGTTGAAGGTCGGAGAGTGCTGGTTTCTACATACTGATGGAGACACGTATTTGCTGTCGCTATAGAGCTCTTGTTGATTGCTCGATCCTATGAAGGGGTATTTGGTTCAGGCTTGACTGTCTTGGATTCAGACTGGTGATGTGTGTCGAGGATTGCCATGGCAAGTGAAATTGGCATCATGCAGAGGGATTTGGACTGAAGGTATTGCATTGCAGCTCCAATATCTTCTTCCATAAGTTTTGCAACTTGCCGTTCTGTACCATCTGTTGACCACTTCTCCCAAATATGCTGTGTGCTCCCGCCCTCACTAGTTTCCCCCTTCACAAGTATATAATGCAACCAGGTCAAACTATTTATAAGACAGTTTAATCGGACTCCCACCTACATAAAGTATCTTCTATAAAATTGTGCATGATCATCGTGAATATGTAGAAAATGTCAACAAGCATGTAGAATATATGATGGGATGAGAACATGATAATTGGGAAGTGCTTTGCCACTTTACAATTGTAGAAAACATCATCCTATGCTTGCAGGGTCTAGGGTTTAAAGATATGGAACAGTGTGATGGGCTGAAAATTTGGAAGTCAACATTCCAACTGACTGTGTGTACTCCATAAGTAAACTAAAAAGGCTTTTATTTAAACATAAGAAATGCTTCAGATATCAGCAGAATGCTTGGGGTTAAACTCTCCATTAAGGTTTAATGACATAAAATCTACCAGAGTCAAAGAAAAATGAAATCATTCCATATTCTCAAGTTTAATTTATCAATCATAGCAGCAAGCAATTCTTTACATCAACTCCTAAACTCCTCACATTTGCATCTATTCCTTCCTTGTCTAATAAAACCACACAGCCGAGCTCCCTATTCACATGAGCTCGAGCGACATGATAAAAAAAGGTTTGGCCTCAACTCAATCTATTTTCTCAATTTCAGGCATGCCTATGAGCCTTTTTATGCAATGCCCCAATTTGTGGCACATTATGGCAAAAGCACCATCAACAGCAATACATTGTTCCCAATTATCTCTGGTCAACTACATGAAGTTTTTTTCCAAAATATAGCTCCTGTTAAGGAAAGTGTCACTGGATGATCAAAAGTCATCATCTTCCCTATATATCTGGCCCCCTTTTTTGTTATTCCAGGCTTCCACTAATTGAACTGATTCACTTTACCTTAACATAGCCTATGCATTATTAGTTCTTCCATGGAGCAAACCACTTTAGATGGTATTCTTTATTATATCTTTAATTAGTACAACCAGTACCTTTCTTTCTACTCCACCTTTCAACTAATGTCCAAGGGATGTTGACATTGTTTTCTTCTAACTTTCTTATTCCTTTTAACTTTCAATATGTTCTTAAATAATAACCTGTTTTCACATTTAAAGTCCACCAATTAGTTCAAAATTTTCCTTTTACCCTTTGTTTCCTCTTCAAATTTCATACACATACATCTAATACCAGTATTTATGTGACATAGTCAAGTTTTTTCCTAAGCACAAACTATACCTTCAATTATCCTGTGCAACAATAAACGATATTAGCACTAAAATCTGCAGTCGTTTACCTTCAGATTTTTTTAAAAAAAATTCGATCCATGAGTTAGCTACCTATGCACATGCAATATATTATATAGCACATGAATTTCAACTACTACTTACCTATTTGAACTAGGAATCAACAGCAGATAAAGAAAATACACAGAAACAACTTAGATGTATATTACATAGAGTGACCATAGTAGTCCCTAAAAACAATGATTTTATCCACCAAATGGAGTTTTAAGCTTACCTCAACTGACATTGGAATATCAGCTACCAGCTGGGCAACAGCACCTGCACCACCTAATCTGCTCATGCTTAGGACCTGCCATTAGTGAATAAAAACAATAAAGATCCACTTTCAAGTAAGATTTACTAAAGAAACGCAAAATCTGAAAAGAAACACTTAGTTAACTTCTCAGATCCAAGAATATGCTCTTATTTGAATCAGAAGTGAAGTTAGTGATAGCTTGAATGAGTCAGAACCTCTATTTCTGTTCCAAAAAACAGCCATCTGCAGTAGATAGCATATTATTCTAGACTAACACATACTTAAAGTTAATTTTTATGATTTTGAAGCAACATAAAAGAGGATTTATTGTAAACTCTAGCCTAGATCTGCTGTATTAATTTCAGATACTCCATCTGCATCAGTTTTTGAGGGTTGATGAAAAATACCCAAGCCAGGTGGAATAAATGTGAAGTTTACCTGATTTTTGGCAAATTTAAGAATTGCTTTGAGGCTCAAAACTTCTGTTTTGTGCTATTATTGTTTTTGTCTAGATCTTTTTCTTATTTGTATTTCTCCCAAGCAACACGATGTATGTCTTTCCTTGAACCTCACAATTTACTATAGTTGCAAGCTATAGTCACTCAAACAAAACAAGATGGTAATATTATTCAGTTAACATATAATGAACCTTTAATGTGGACTCAAGAATAATGACCGAGATATCTAGATGTTTGACACAGTTAAAACATATATAGTCTATAAGAAGCTCAAGTATCCCACGAGCTACTTTAAGAGAGAGAGAGAGAGAGAGAGAGAGAGAGAGAGATACTTACTGATAAGAAAAAGTATTTAAGGCAAATGTATTGTTTTACAAGGAAGCCAGCAAAACCAAGCTAGGGCTACAGCTTTAGACTTTGTCACCATCAAGTCATGAGACTTAAGATCTCCTATAATAGGTTGGTTACAAATTAACAGCAATGGCGTATCTTTTCAAAATATTCCTTGCTTAGCATCTTGGATGAAATGCTAATCACATTATTACAAATTTGACAAAATGCCATTAAATTTTAATAAAAGGGTGAAGCAACTGGAACAGTAAGAGTACATCAAATTTTGTTATGTTTAATGTTTTGAAATCTTATCAGGTAAAAACTGTTTAACACATAAATCCAGCAGAAAAGAAACTAAAGATATAACTATAAGCATCATTGTTGTTTCTAATAAACTATATATCATAAATATTGCTCATTCAAATCAGATAACAATTACCTTCACTTGCAGCCTCAAAAACTTTACATAGTCTAGAATCTCATCGAGCATGGCTGCTCTATCAGTCTGCATATGTAAAATAAAACTATTGGTACATAAACAAGATAAAAATGTTTAGTCATTGTCAATAAGAATCACACTTTTAACAAACAAGTAATCGATCAAATTTAGAGAGAAATATTCCACATTTATTTCTGGAGATTCACCGGTCTTATTAGTCTGGTGACTAAATGGCAAGAATACCATCCTTAAAAAATGTAGTTCATTTAACTAACATGTATTCCAAGTTTTTTCACCATGTTACCACATAACTTGGATCTGCAATCAGCAGATATATCTCTTCAATTCATGCGAAATATAAAACTGTAATCCCAACAAAGCAACTCAGGGTCAACAATAAAAGAACCAAATAAGTTATGGTCACAATAAGACCAGACAAAAATGTTCTTCCAAATACCGGGCAGACAGGTATATGCTGACTCACATTTGCTGGTCTACCTACGGACAGATATCAGACCATATAGCTAGCTACCAATCAGTTCTTTTATTTATTTTTCAGTTATGCCAGACAGTACTGGTCATTGTGCCACCTGGTATACCAGTACCATATTGGTGGGACAGGGTGACATAACCAGTATCAATCACCCGGTATGCAACCACCTGGTTGCATAGTTGACATATGCTGTTCTCTAAAATTTTCTCAACTCCCCAATATATAACTAGAATAATGAAAAACCAATCATTATTTTACTTTATGAACACTGGAAATGAATCACCGAGGGTTGGTAACAAAGCTAAGTTCTTCTCAAGGCAACCAAATCAGATTTCAAAACAACAAAGCTAATTCCTCTAAACATGCAAACAAACAAATAGTTACAATTCTACATGCTTTGTATTTTTCTAATAACATAATATGCAAGGTACTGACCTTATTAGTGTTGGGGACCAATTCCTGCAAAGCCCTAAGTCTTTCTGCTATTCTTTCTCTCCGTTGCTGCAACCACAAAAGGCCCGTTCAAAATGCCTTCATGCAATATGAAAATAAAAAATGGACAAAATAACAAGATATAACTAGATCATAAACACTTTATGGCTTGATATTGCTGTTCTTGTTGAGTGTACTAAAAAAAATAAATCCAGTTGGAATATAAAAGATGATTGACCAATGCTGATCCACTTATTTGCACATTTTCTGACAGTATGCATCAAAAAAATTCCACACAGTGTAGATCAATATTAATAAATTGCTGTTCTCTAATGAAGAATGATTTCATATCCCACAACAAGAAAAAGTACAAGAGAAAAAGTAATATTTGGATCCTGGTGCTTAACAAGTCAATTGATACTTTAGGTCATGCTAGAAAAACAGCACAAAAGATCATACCTTGCCTAAGCAATTAAGGATTTAGTGCAGATTGCAGGTCTGAATAAGCGAGGGTTAGAAAACCCATTCGAGTATAGATTTGACTCCCCAAATCCCACAATCAGATTAAAAAATAGTCAACTGAATAACTCACTAACAGAATGACAAAATGGAGATCATTGTAAAGTTTTCCTACTGAGATTCACTAAAAAGAATTAATTTCAATATAGGAGACATGATGATGCAGAAAAAATGGGGAATTGTAAAAAAGGTACCAGACAGCCAAACATTACCCGCTCTGCAATGCTATGAGGATCTGTGGCTTGGCCACGCCTGGCTCGCACCTTTGGTCGTGGAGCTGGAGGCTGTGGCATTGTAGTGACTCCACCTTGTTTCACTTGTCCATGGAAAGCCTGTAAAACAATTGATAGAAAGAACTCCCAAAAGGCATCTATTACCATGTCAAACATATGAACTTTCCAAAGAATGTCACATATATGATAAGCCTCTAGCCATGCACCGCATGAGAGAAGAGTGTGTCAAAGCAAGCGCATGGATTGATATGCTCCTACTGGACGAATAGTAGAAGTTCCTCTTCTCTTTTTCTTTACCCCTTTGGTACTCGAGAACAAAGAAGAATACACAGCTCACCAGTTAGCATCTTTGAAATGAGAGTTCACTCCAGTAAAATGTTCTTTTTTTTTCATATTAGCCATTCACACTTGAAATTGAAGAGAGAAAATATTTTCAAAAGTTTCATCCTCCAACACAATTGACAATCGCAACAAATTAACAGTAATATACTAAAACCTATATTGTTTTGTCCTTATCGATTTTTTATCTAGAAAACTCAACTATACATCAGTTGGTAAATTTATGTTTCCATAATGATAGTCAATTTAAACCTTAACATAACACCTTCAAAACTTGAAGTCACCACCACCAACACAAAGGAAAGATAAAAGACTCCGGTTGGGCGTGTCTCATGTTTGAGCAGATGACACCTTCATCGAACAAGAATCTTCCTAAAATGAGCGTTATACTGAGACAACTACCACTTAAATCATTTCCAGAAAACACAATTTTTTCGTTCCATTAGCAACCAAATGGCATAAAAGAACCATTTTTTCAAGTATTCAATGAGTGACATTCAAGAATTTAAATTTCCAACCAAATCAGAAATAGAATAAACAAAATCTAAGGTTTCTAGAAGCCAACGCACCTGCGGAGGAGGATTAGACCGGATTTGATGAGGATGGATGTGTCCAAAGCCCGGCGGGAACAATCCCGCCAACTGCATCGAATCCCTCTCCTGCTCCACAGCCACACCCAGTGAGCTTCCCAACTCAAATTCACCCCCAACACCAGACTGCCAATTGGGAAACGAAGGCGCAGGATTCTACACACCCAACATTAAGGAGAAATCCAACGGGAAAACAAGACGAAACAAAAGAGACGATGCGCTCACCATCTTCGTGTCCTGCCCCTCGAAGAGCCGCTTCCCGGTCGAGGACCCCTGTTCCAGGCTCAGCCCCAGGGGGAACGCCCCGCCCCCGCGGGCGGCAACGGAGGACCCATCGCCGGAGCTCCGATGGAGGGCCATCCCGGCGGCCAGCGAGGCGTCATCGCCACCTCCAAAGGACGAGGGCATGGAGAGGATTTGCTCCAAGAAATCGTCGCCTAGGCCCTCCGACGGGGGCGGGGGCGGGTGGCTCGCCATGACGGCGGCGTCAGCGGCCGGGAGGTTTGGATCGAAGCGAACTCTGCACGAAGCGGGCGGCAGCTTCGGGCACCGACGACTCAAAGCGCATCCAAAGGGGCCGAGGAAGAGGAAGAGGAAGAAGAAGAGGAACCGTGTGCTGTAGGTGGTGAAACAGAGTGCTTGTTTATATACATATATAGAGAAAGGAAAAGACAGGTAGCGAAAAGGATGTGAAGAGGGAAAAAAAGAAGCTTTCTTTAGAAGAGGGAGAGAGAGAGAAATATTTTTCTTTTAAAAAGAAATTGATATTATTATAAAACATTGCATTCTAAAAGTATTTAATTCTTTTTATTGTCAGTACAAAACAAGATTATGTCTAATAATTTAATGACAATAATGATGAAATAAATGTGAGCTTATATTATCAATCACACCGTTTAATCGCCGTCCGTAGGGCTAATGCACGAATCTTGAAGCTCGGGCTTGGCTGGTCCTAACCCCGTCGGCATCTTAAGTCCGCTCGAGGAGTGGCGCTCGCGATCGAAGGAGCGAGGAGAGAGAGAGATGTCGTCGTTAGGGACGTCGTCGAGGGGGCTGTTGGAGATCGGCAAGTTCGCTCTGTACGTGACGGTACCCGTCGTTGCCACCTATTGCTTCGCCACAGACTCCAAGACCCTCCACAAGCTCATGGCCTTCGTACGCTCTTACCCTGTCTCCCGCTGCCTCTCTCCCCTTTTTCTCTAAAGTCCTAGTTTTTATTTGTTTGTGTTAGATATTTGGCTGATTATGAGTAGTGAGGGGATATATGGAAACTCTTGCTTGTGATCTCTTTCTGCCAATTCGATTCCTGATTACTTGATTTTGTGTGTGTTTGCTTTTCCCCTCGACATGAAACATTTAGGGCTTTAGGTTTTCTCTCTTAATTTCGCCTTCCAATCGCTTATGAAACGACTTGGATACACGAAAAAAATATTATTTTTGTGAATGCTGCCTCGGTACTTTGATTTTGCTTGTTTGTATTCATTTTTTCTCTCAATTTCTTTGTATTCTTGTTTGCTCTCAATTTCCTATTCGGAAGTATCAAATGGAAAAAAAGACGATTGTTCATGAGTGTTCAATTCTCCTTTTGAAAAGTACAAGGAATCGATTTTCATCCTAAAAGAGTGGGCTTTGAGAACAATAAATAAATATCAAACATGAGTTATATGCCAATGGGAATCATAGTAACTGGAAGTGGCTACGAAGGATCAGTGGTTATCGATCATGTGGAACAGTACACTAGCATACAATTCTTTCTGGACGATTTATTGCGACTTCTGGTCAAGACCGATGCAGAAATTGCCCCTGGCCATGAAATTCAATGAACTTTTTTCGGCCTTGGCTATCCTAATTTGAAAATTAATTGGGATATGCATCAAGAGTCATGACACCTTTTGGTTCCAACGTGTAAACTTTCTAAACAAATTTGACTGGTGGCCCCATTCTGGTCAACCTTTTCCAGGTCAATCAAGCTAGACACCTATCCATTCTAGCTTACGCCCTTCAGTTGCTCTACGGGGAACAAAAATTGAATATTCTCATGGGTGAACAAATAAGCTGATTGAAGGTCTGAGATCTGAGATTTTGTGAGGTAAAGACTAATGCTACATGACAATTCTCACCTATCTTTTGTTCTTTGACTAGCTGTGGTTTAAGGTTTCACAATATTGTTAAATGTGAATGTGTTGATGAGTGACTGTCGGTCTTCTTGTATTGTTTATCATATTAACCGGATAATGTGGCTTATTCTCTATTCATACACAACAGGTTTATGTGATGAAGAATCGTTTTTTTAAATGCAAATTTCTTAAACATTTTTCTGCACTTTAGATTGTGTATCTAATCATTCCAAATCCAGAATTTACTCCGCCATCATAGATGGCACTTGGACTCATGTACTCATTTTCAATAAATTTCTTTCTTCTGGCCTTTTCAATGATATAAACAAATTCTTTCTCCTGTTCTTGTGGTACTTCATCATCTCAGTGATGCTTAGTTTGAGCAGTGAGGATTTTCTGACTAAATCATACAATGTATGAGAGTTAATTTTTTTTCCCACTTATTAAATTACAAAGTTTCAATGAAAAATAAATGGAAGGGCAGTGGATATTAACAGTTAATCATCAGTTAGATTGTGAATTAATTTGCATTTGCACCATATCATTTAATTCATGTGTTTAATTTTTTGATAATGAGACAGTGGTCTGTTAGTGTGTCTCATCTTCTTGAACTAAATATATATCTCAAGTCAACTGCCAGCAAGATTTTGTCGCTTGTACAAATCTTGGTATCAACCAATATCAGCTACTTGGTTGTCTTGAATGCCTTGGATGAGTCCTGAATCATCACCCATTTGATATTTAGATAGCACCCCTTATTCTTGGTTAAAACCCATAGCATATTTGCTACAATAGTTAAAGGATGCAACTGCTGAAGTCATTACTGTATCCATCATCTAAGAAATAGGAGAACAACCATTTTGATAATTGTTGATTTAATGGAGATCCCATACGTTTTGTTTCTTTCTTTGCTATTTACCTCTGTTGCATTTGTGCATCAATAAACTTATTTTGCCTGAACTTTGTTACTTGAGATAATTCCCAATATGATGGCCATAATTGTTTGACCTGTTAAAGCAAGAGGCATTTTGAACTATTTGGGTAGCTTTTAGAATGTTTAATACTTACTTCATTTGACAAAAGTACAAATATATTGGCAAAACTAAGTAGTGTATAGCTTATTTTATAAACTTATTGCAGAAATCACGAGATTAGTCTGGCTACTTGGTTAAACTTTTTGATCTGACTACCATTCCAGTTGTTTTGATAGTGGTTCTCTTTTTGTTTTGTGAACTCTGGAGGAATTCTGTCATGATGCAATTGCATTAGGATTTTTTTTGTCTATTTAACCATAACAGAAAGTGTTACTAATAATGAGCTTTATGCAGCGTTCTTATGTAGTTTATCCGCCCGAGGGTCCTCGCCCTCCTTCACCAGAGGAACTCAGGGAGATGGCCCGACAAGTTGCTCGCAAGAACAACAACCAATGAATAATTCACAGTGCAAGTTTAAGGTAATAAGAACTTCTTATGGTGTTGCTAAGTTACTACAACACTGATCATTGAGATATTTTTTTTGCTTGGTGCTGTGGTAGGTGTTTGCTGGCAAAAGAATGATGTTATTTGCTGGTTAATTTCGGTCTTGAAGCTAGCAATAAGTTACGTTAAGAAAGGAATACCTTTTTAATCTCAACATTTAGCTTGTTTTATCTTGATGCTTGTCTGTAATTTCATATAATTTCCTACGATCCACTGATATCCAAAATAAATGAATTACTTTGTTTTCTTTGGGTTGCATTGTTAACATGTGGTCATAGCAAAGGGAAAAGAATCCGAAGACAGAAAACACCCAAACAGGAAATTGTCATAGAATTGGAAGGTTTAGGATATCATAGAAACTATAATTTGATCGTAAATGCTCGACTCTCCCATTGCCTCTGATAGATGATTATGATAGACTTATGCTTGCATTAACAGGGACTTGAATGAATAATGTTCAAGGAATATCCACATCCTTTTCTCTTTTTTTTCTTTTGAGCTTTTCTACAGGTCTCATTTTGCGTCTTTCTTATTTTTAGAACTTGAAGGCTGCTAATTAAAGATTCCTCCAATTGTGGTTGAAGTTCTCTTTTGAAACATGCAGTTCATAGGCCATATGTCACAAGTTTGATGTAATAAAAGGTGATTTATATAAAAGTAAATTGCAATTAGAGTTTGTTTTCATTTCACTTGGCTGTGGATTATTGGAAGTGCATGTACAGTGGAAATCAAGATCTTCTCATCTGCCAGTCAACCCCTTTGAAAATGGAAAAAGACAGGATCTAGAAATCATCTGCCAGTCAACCCTATGAACAAAAAAGCAGATCAGGAAAATGGAAAAAGGCTGGTGTAGAAACTTTGAGGTGCTCTGGAAAATAGAGAGATCATGATTCAGTCGCGAGATGAGATAGATGCTTTGTTTCTGGATGTTGAAGGTTCCAAGGAGGACAAGTCTGATATGGCGACTGTGGAATGGGTGTGGATAAGAACTCTGACTTACCTGTCCATTCTTGGATTAAAGTCAACCCCTGGACCGGTTGTTAGATTTCGACTGAGAGAGAAGAATCTCAAGGCATGAGTTGATTCTTTTCTAATCTTTATTTACATTTAACACAATCATTTTAATTTTTTCTTAATCCAATTTGACATAATCTAGTCTAATCAAACATGTGATGTGATATTATTGCCTCCATCTGTTAGATTATTTTTCTTGTTCCTCAATCTATAATCTCTATTTTCTTTTTTGGTTCTATAAATCATCATGACCTCCCTCTCATACATTGTTGACCGAGTGCCGTCAAACATCAAGTTCCACCGAATCCGGATTCAAGATGTTACACGCTCGGATGCGTCGAGTAGACGCTGTGTTTCCCAACCACAGCACAGGGTCAACGGTGCCTCAACCAATCACGTATGACTGTCGTGCGAAATCCTTATTTCGGATCTGTGGGCATATTGTATCCGACCCGATAACATCCCTATCAAGTTTGGCGCACACAGTATGTCCTTCACAAGTCATCATCGAGAAAGCAAACTATTGCAATGGTGGCAATCGTCACGAAGCCAAAAATTGATCCCACAAGCTTCGCCGGCTGCATAATCTATTCGACATTTTAAATGATCGATGATTTTGTTTCTACTCCTCTAAGAAAAATTTAATCTCATTAGCATAATATAATGGATCACATGCAAGTTTCAAGCATATTTATGCAATAAATTTGGATATCGGGTCCGGATCCGCGAGGATCCGAATCCGACTAATCACACCAAGTGGACGTCTATAAGTAGTGACCACGTCGCATGATCATCACAGCCAGGAATCTAATGGCTTCCTTCGCTGTCTTCTCTCTCTTCTTCCTCCTCCTCCAAGCTCTCCTCTTACTGCCACCTTCCGCCGCCTCGAACTCCAACCTCTTCAGGGAGTACATCGGTGCCCTATTCAACGGCGTCCGCTTCTCCGACGTCCCCGTCGACCCCGGCGTACAGTTCCACTTCATCCTCGCCTTCGCCATCGACTACACCTCCGTCGGCTCCCCCTCCCCCACCAATGGCAAGTTCAACATCTTCTGGGACAGCCAGAACCTGTCCCCCGCACGTGCCGCCGCCATCAAGCGCAGCCACCCGAACGTGCGCCTCGCGGTCAGCCTAGGTGGCGACACCGTCGGCGGCCGCTCCGCCAACTTCACCCCTTCCTCTATCGACTCCTGGGTGGACAACGCCGTCGCTTCCCTCACCGGCATCATCAAGCAGTACCACCTGGACGGCATCGACGTCGACTACGAGCACTTCGAGGCCGACCCCGACACCTTCGCGGAGTGCGTAGGGCGGCTGGTGACGAAGCTGAAGCAGAGCGGAGTCATATCCTTCGCCTCCATCGCGCCCTTCGACGACGATGAGGTGCAGCGGCATTACATGGCTCTGTGGAAGAAGTATGGGCAGGTCATCGACTACGTCAACTTCCAGTTCTATGCGTATGGCGCGGGGACGACGGTGTCTCAGTTTCTGAGCCACTTCGATCGGCAGCAGTCCAACTACAGGGGAGGAAGAATCCTCGCAAGTATCTCCACTGAGAAGAACCCTGGCGGTCTGTCACCACAGAATGGATTCTTCAAGGCATGTAGAACTCTCAAGAATCAAAACAAGCTCGGTGGCATCTTCATCTGGGCTGCAGACTCTTCCAAGAGCGATGGTTTCAGGTACGAGAAGCAGGCGCAGAGCCTGTTGTCAGTCTCCGGTTGATCGAACCTCCATGATCTGTGGTTGTAGTGCTTGTGTTCTTGGTGTTCTTCACCAGAATAACTCTTCACTTCATCAGTCGAGCGGCAACTCTGTATCTTTACTACAATAATGAAATCACCCATTGGTTTGGTTTGTCTAAAAGCAAGAATCAGAATGAGGACAAAAAATCCAATTTGTTTTCCTTGATAGCGACATGTGAAGAACATAATGGTGTAGCATTTACAACATGCATATGATCCATTCAAAACGTTGACCTTCTCACATGAGACTTTTGATGGTCTCGGATCATCAATGGCAGTAAGCTCTTGGGAAGTCTGTGGACCCTCAGATAAGATTTTGATGGATAGATATGTCCATCAAAGACAGGGATCTGTCTCAAGGCAACATTGCTTTCAGTTCTGACTATTTCATCTTATTAGTCACCAATCTCCAACCACCTCTATTGATATTTTGATGCTTATAATCTGCACACCTAACATTCATTTCAGCTGACCCTTTACCATCATTGATCAAGACAAAAGAAGTTCCAAACTGCAGCTAAAAAACTCAGAGAGAGAGAGAGAGAGAGAGAGAGAGAGAGAGGTTATTGAGTGGAAAATCACAAGAAATTTTATCCAAAAAGAATATATTTTTTTGGCAGCAATCTGAAACATCCACTAAGAGACCTGCAGTGTGATAGAACCAGTTTTAGGATGGGATAAGGTGGCTTATGATCACAAGATTCTACAGATATCTATTAAACAGAACCAATAAATCTTATTGAGTAACATGATGATATTTGTTAGATTGAAGATGATTCTTCAACTGAGTTAATCCAAATATTACTGAGGGAAATTTTTATTTTTTGTTTTATTTTCTTTCTTCTTAACTCCCCCAATGGATCATGTAAAATTATAGGTGTATTCTAACCCTCCTACCTTCTTCTCCAGCCAGGAAGTCTGATAATTTCTGATCTAAAACTATAAAACAAACAGTAAAGTCAAGCATTATAATCTGCACAACAATTAGCTGTATCAAAGTAATGCAGAAAGAGATAGCAGTGGGAGTGAAGGAACAATTTTCTGACACACATGTAAAAACTTAGGGTTAGGGCCACTGAATCATAGCCTCTGTTCATAGGAAGAATGAGCATATATATGATCAAGGACATCTTCTGCCATGAGTCTCAACTTGTCTGTCTTGAAGTCTTGTACCATTTGCCTGGAGGTCACTTTGTGGAATGGGTTTTCATCAATCAAATCATTTTGTGGTCATTCATGTAGATAACACTATGATCAGTTCTGAGATGCTTAAAGCTGCAAAGATTAATGGCATCAAGAGACTTAATCTCTTTTTGGTTCCTGCATTGATTTCATGACTAGCTTGGTGAGGATATATGGAACTGAGCCATAACCCACATCAAGTTTTAGTCTTAGCCTGCAGGGAATCTCATCTGATAGAATGATTTCATAGATTTAGACCATCTTCCACAAGAAAATACATAGTCAATTGTAATTGTAGTGAAGTTGCAATAGAATGATGAGATTTATCACACTAAGCATTTTGCTGCTGATGTTTGTCTTGCAGAACATAAATTGCTTATACTGAGCTGAGCTGAGACACTTTGCTCCTCTGAAATCTTACAAAGAAAGTACTGATGAACTTAACTTATGATTATACTGAAATTTAGATTTAGACACACATACAACTACAAATGTTGATAATTCTATGCTTTGTTTGATTACACTTAAAAGTCCAAAAGAAAGAAAGAAAGAAAATTTTCTAAAAAGAATTCATGCACAAAGGGAAAAATTAAAAGGAAAGAAGAAGTAAAATCTATATATTTAGGAGATTAGAATCAAAACAATGGTTAACCTGCCTTAGCACCAGAATGATTACCTGAACAAATGTTCATCATCATTGTTTCTATGCCACAGTCTCCAGAATTTTCTTTCATAGCTGACAAATGCTGCAGAAATGATTACTGAGAATAGTACACTAAGAACAGTATTCTATTTAGGTAGGAAACCAGGTGAAGCTTTAGGTGTTGCAATTCTTGCTGTTGGCAGGGAATCAAACAATGACAACTTTAGAGCTCTGCTTTCCTTTGCTTTCCATAAGATTTTTGCAGCACTGTCTTCAAAATTGATGAGACTTTAATAAAGGAGGCCCAGAAACTATAATGACCTCAACAACACTGAGGAATGCAAGGATGGCAGAGGGTGGGAAGTTGCTTT
This sequence comes from Musa itinerans, assembly GCA_001649415.1. NCBI lineage: Eukaryota > Viridiplantae > Streptophyta > Magnoliopsida > Zingiberales > Musaceae > Musa > Musa itinerans. Next base: position 125,606 of record LVTN01000657.1, on the reverse strand, counting down.
CCTGAAAGCAATGCATAATTACTAGTATCATCACTGCTGTTGTTGTTACTCATCTATATCTTTGCACCAAACCCAAACACATAAATATTAAATCTCATTAAAATACTACTAAATTTTATTCATAATCCAAAGCTGTCTGAAGTTAATTTTTCTGCAAATTTTTATCCTAAGATAAAATCAAAAGTATTTTTTCTTCAAAAATATTCGTAAAAAAAATATGATGAACTAGAAAATGAATTAAAACTTAACTTCATGCATAAAATTAAGATCATAGACCTCAGTACATATCTCTCTCCTCTTGGAACTAATTTGGGAACATAAAATAATGGTTAAATAAAAAAAATTGAGAAAAGTCAGAAAATTTAATTAATGGATAGAATGTGGATGAAAATAAAATTAAATCAACAATTGGTATCATTTAGGATTAAGAGATGAAAATTTCGAGGCTTTCCTCTGACAAAATGCAAGCAACACTTACATTAAACTATGCTGTGCATGGTGGCACTGAGCCTTTGAATCGAGAGCCACTGCAAGTCCTCGAAGGCAGGGATGGTTGCCTCCGACGTCCCAAAGCGAAAGGAAAAGCAGAGTTGCAAGTTTCGAAGTCATGGCAGTGCACAGGAAACAGAGAGTCCCTTATAATATTAGCACAGTGAAAGCCGGAGGCAGCAAAGAAAAGTTGATCCCACGTAGTCCTCATGGCGGTGTCTCTCCTGCCACCACCACTCGAATCGAGACGGCACGAGGCTTGCTTTCCCTTTGCTTTTGTGCTCTCAGAGTTGGGAGTCTCGGGGACTGGGAGAGAGAGAGAGAGAGAGAGCTTTACTTTGTGTGCCCTTCTTGGTCATGCTCCCCTCGGAGAGACCACCACTGCCATGGCTTCTGCGACCCAAGAAGACAACCCCAAGTTCTACAGGGAATGCTTCGATCAGTACGATAGTCTCAGTTGCTGTCACAAAGCTTTCTTACAGCAGAGAAAACTGTGATGACTACTACCACAGAATATTTTATGGATAACAAGTGCTAAGATGTGTGCATCACTTTCTATATGAACACCTTTTCATATATTCTTACACAATCTCTTCTTCATGTTTAGGAAATCAAAACTGTAATAAAACCATGTAATATTTTGTGATAATTGGTTTGGTCTCATATGATTTATAAGAATATAAAGGTTTTATGGACTTGAATGCTTTGAATTCTTAAAGACACACTGTAACAGCTGAATGTAAAGAGTTTACAGAAGTTCTCAAGAACAAAATTATGATCTTTCATAAATCCTTCTTACAAGTAATAATCCATCAAGTTTTGTTTCATTAGAACACCAGAGGCAGACATCATCTTCTCAACTCTTACAACTGACACCATGATAATAGATTTCAACTCTAATCTTTCACCATCCTCCAAATAATTAGATTTCATAGCAAAATTATTCTTCTTTCCATCTCTCACAAGCATAGTCTGTTCTTTTGCTATGTTCAAATTAATTGTTAGATATTAGGATGTCCAGATTCCATTATAATTGCAGTATTCTACAGATGCAGAGTTCCTCTTCTTATCAACTCTCACAAAATCCTTTTATATGGGCAAAAAAAGGGGGCAAAATTATACATATTACTCACTGAACAAAGAAAGAGGAAAAAACGCTTCTTTGCTTCCTTCGTTACTCTTTAGAGGACCAAAGCCAGGCCGGTAATGGCCTTAACCCCGGCTGCCGTCGGCCTCGCTGGCGACGGCCGCCATGGCGAAGAAGCCGCCACCTCGGTCTTCTCCTTTGCCACTGCCGTCGCAACAGGGCTGTCATCCCCGAACTTTCCGACGCTGGATTCCTTGAACTCGCCAGAAAAATTGACGGCCGAGATCGAACAGGGGATTATGCCGCTCCCGCGGCCGCTCTTCACCCCTCCGCTCGCCGACTCCTCCTTGGCTTCCATGGCGGTCGTCCGCTGGTAGGGGGAAAGCCACTTGGCCCTCGTGTACTCGGGCTGCCTCCACGGCGGAACATGGAGGCCCTTCTTCTTCAGGCTCTGCCGCCCCGCTTCCGACGCGAGGGCGACGATCGACTGTAGCCGCTCGGGTCGTCCGACGAACACGGAAGGCAGGTGATGGAGGACCGCGCGGTACGACTTGCTGGGCCGCGCCACCTCGAACTCCGATTTGAAGTCCACGTCCACCAGGAGGCGGTCACCGCCGTCGACGACCACGTCGATGTACTCGTACTCCCCTGCCGCGCGATCCACACGTCAAATGGCGATGATGGAGAGAGGAAAGGATTGGGAAGGTAAGAAATCGGAGGAAAAGTGAGACGATACCGGCCGGGAAGGAGGGACTTTTATCCCACCGTGACTTGCAAATTGCGGCATCGTAGCCGAGGGATCGAAGCCCGTCGACCACCATCCTTCGGCAAACGTCCTTGTTCTTCGAGTTCCTCGCCTTCTCGAGGATCTTTGACGCATCCGCCAAGAGATTTCGCTCCGCTACGCTCGCGCAGGGTACCAAACCCTGCTCAAATCGCCGAGACGCGTTTGAATTCGAGTAGGAAACTCCCAAAATCGAAACTTTCGAGCAAGAAACTACCTCGATTGACTCGGCCGCGTCTCCCGTGGGAGAGGAGGAGCCCGAGGCATCGCCATCGCGGGCATCGAAGCCGTCGTCGGAGCTGTCGTCGAAGCTGGCGTTGAAGCAGTTACAGCGGCCCCGCGGCGGCTTCTCGTGGTTACCATTCTCGATGAAGCTGAGGACCATCGTATCCAAGCACACCGAGCTCGGCTCGACGTCGCCACCGTCCTCCTCCCTCTCCTTCTCCCTCCAGTCTCCGGAGCCAGCGAGCTTCTCGGCCAGGGAGGGCCTCAGGACGCTCGGAAACTGCCGCTCGAGGAGCCGCTTCAGCCTCGACTTGGCCGCGGCCTTCCACGGGTCGCTTCTCGGGGCGAAAGCGATCGCCCCTTCCGAATCGATCGGCCGAACCTTCATCTGGAACGGCATCGCTCAAGCGATCCCCACCAAAACCCCACCTTTCCTCCTCCGCGCACCGCTCCAGTCACGCCATCTCCTACCACTGCCCGAACCCTATCTAAAATCGCAGCCTATAACCCGAACACCAGGAAGAAATGACCGAATCCGAGGTCCACCTAAAACAAGAAACACAAAAGAACTAATTTTTCGACACGAAGAAGCTGGAAGAAGCTCTGCGACCAAGAACTCGTTCAGCATTCAAAATAACTCCGCCATCTCACCTCACTTCCGCAAGGATTCACCTATTTCAACCACAAAACGGCGATCTCCGAGGTCACCGACGCGAGGAGACACTCCCCGTCGATATTCCAGCGAGGGTCGGCGCCAGAGACGCGATTTCCTCCATTGATTCCGGTGACTGAGGTCGAAGAGTTCGTGGTCCGAAGAAACGGAGTGGTTTAAAAAGGCATGGAAAAAAACCCATCGCTTTTAGCTCCGCTACGTGGCGGACTTCGCCGAGCGGCACGAACTTTCCCTCTGATCATGGCGCGTGTCCATTCTTGGTACTACCAGTGACGCACAGCCGTCCAGTATTTACAAGTGTAAGACGCAAAATGTCCGAAATAGATCTAATCGATGACTTAATTAACTAATTATCATCCTCATTATCAATAACCTCTCGTTAGACACGTGAGGGGTAGATCAGTAAATCGAGACATGAGGCGAATTCCGCGGCTCGGCATTAAATTTCCTTCCGATAATGACACGTGTCACATCCGCCCGGATGAGGCGGCGCGCAGCCGTCCACCAGATTTTTCATCACGGACACGAAACCTCAGAATAGAATAGATTAATGTACCATTTTATCCCTACATTAACGAGCTTTTTACCAGCATAGCCCACGACACGTGAGGGTCAAATCAGGGAAGCGATCCTGTAGATGTACACGATCGATGGTATTTCGGTGAATAACGGAAGCGTACAGGATTGATACGTCATTATACTCACCGTCGCGAGGCCGACCCACTCGTGACCCAAATCGTAACCCGACGACCGCGATGGTCCTGCCCTTTAGTCATTCACGTTTATAACGTGACCACATAAACCGTTATTTCCAATATAACGTTTTTAAGAGAGTGCGCTCACTCGTGACCCAAGTCGCGGGCCCCCGGGATTCATAATCTTTTGTGGTACTCACGTTCGTAACGTGAGTACGGCAACCGTTATTTCCGATACGGCGGTTTTCTATCGCGAGGAGTTGACCGCCACCGGCGAATAATGGAACCGTGAGGAGGGTGCGAGACTCGTAACCCAAGTCGTGGAAACCGCCTTTTCTCGACGCGGAGATTCGTGAGAAGTCGAGATTATTCTTTCCGCGTGAGTGCAGAAAAAGAGAGAGAAGGAGACGACGCATCGGCATTAACTCCATGTTTGAACTCTGAGGAAGCTTCGTGTCTTTTCTGGATCGAGAAAGTATGCAGAAACGTACTGTTTGGTGTGATTTGATTTAATAAACGTACTGTTCCAGATTTTGCAAGAATTATGATTATTTTAATGATTAATTTGATACAAATATGACAGGCTCTCTTGATTGATCAAAGATTTACACACAAAGGAGCTATGATAATGTTTGATATTAATGTCATTAAAAACACTGAAATAATTCCACAGTATTATTGTTATTATTATTATTATTATGAAAATGAGTGAAATGATCATATCTGGCACACATCATTAGCTAGTTGGATGTGCATTGCTTCCATAAGCATGGAGGTGTTTGACTAGCTTGCAGTGTAAGATCAAAAGCCAGAAATATAGTGTTTTCACCATATAAAAAATCACACATGAGAAGCTAAAGAACTTTAGTGAAAATGTTAGAAGAGAGGACACATGAGTCAAATCTTCTCACCAAAGCCAATTACTTTGACATGAAGAAAGCATTGCAAATAAAGTTGAAAGAAGCAATCTTTTCTATGGCCAAGAGAGAGAAAAGCAAAGTGAGAGGGAGAGGGAGTCTTGTGAAAGAGAAATAGGAGTTGAAAGCACTGGCTACACTTGTGTTGGTGTGTACTCCATCTCTAAGGTTAAAACAGGTGTCTAAAGTTCATGAGAGAGGTTACATCCTCAAGTTACTTTTGCTTTAAAGACACTCTCAGATGCCTCACTTTGATTTCCCCACAAGTCATTCTTGTACTCTTTCTTTGTATTCTTTCAACAAACAGTCAATTGATAAGCTTTTGTTCTACTGGGGAAGAAATGTTGTTACCTTGCTACCTTGAGATGCTCAAGTTTCCCATACATCCTCCTCTCTGGACAACCAATTTAATTATTGGTAATATTACTATAGTCTAGTAATTATAACAAAAGGGTAAACACATCTCTCATAGAGAAGAAATATTTAATATTGAAGGAATAATTAGTACAACCAACAAAATAGAACATAAAGTCAAGAATAATAAATAGAATATTTACTTAGTTCTAGAATTTTACTTATATTCATTCTTCATCATAAAAAAGAAAAGAATATAAGAAAAAAAAATCCTTCTTAACTCAATTTAAATCCAAATCCAATCCCAAAATCCTCATATATTCCATCAGATTTTCTCTCAAATAGTTGAATCTGCTATAAAAAATTTTAAGAGCATTCAAAGTTTTTTTTTTTTTTTCCACCTCACCTCACCTCCCAAAACCTCAAATTACATATGAAATATATAGATCTATGAATTTCTAATCTTTAATTTTTTTTTATCAAGGCAAAAGAATTTTCAGATATGAATTTCTTATTAATTATTCAAATGCATCCTGCCAGTAAACTTATATTCTCAAAGCAACTTTTATTCAAGTTTTCCTGCAAATAAACATATTTCTAATGACAGATTTTTCATAATAAACTGATTGTCCATCTCAGACAGATTTGTCCAGTTGTTACAAGATGGATATTTGGTTCTTGCAGTGTATATCCCAATTTAAATCAATATATTCCTAAAATTGAAATTATATCATGAACACTTCATCAATCAATCTTTTTTTTGACTCCACCAACTATAAATATGATTCTTTATTTAGGTACACCTTGCAGTCACTCATTTTGGCTAGAGATTCTGACAAAAGAATTGGTAGAAATCCTTTTCTATCAACCTGCAATGGGTTAGAGGTAGGTGAGGATTTGCCATCATCAGGCAGGACCTTAGTCATGTCAGCCAAAAATCTGCTGTTCACTGAAGTAATTTGCTATCCATCTCCAAGGAGTGAATATATCAATGTTAAAAGTGTTGTAGAACCAATTGTAAGGGAAGATTAGTACTAAACTTTTTCTCTCTGAACAGATACAGCAAACCATCCAATTCCATCTGAAGTAATTAGAAACTTGCAGAGGATTTTAAAAGATGTGGTAGGTGAGATTTTGTAAAACATGATAGTTTAATTTTAGCATCACAAGTCAGCAATAGGGATCTACATTTTATTATATTTATGATAAGGATGGGATTTGATCTGATAATTTTACAATAATAGAAAGTTTTTATCTATAAATCTTAAAAATTTATTAGATAAGATTTCGAATCTTCAATCTTTAATAAGTCTAATGCATTATTATTGAGTCAATATTTTAAGTATAAAATAGGAAACTATTAATTTTTTTTTATGTCTAAATCATTCTTTCTTCCCCTGCTTCTCCCATTATTTTTCTCTTCCTGCACTTTGCTCCATATCATGTTTGCAAGATCAGCCTTATCCTAAATGCAAAAGATGAGTATGATGAAAAAACTTAGTTTGATGCTTTTGCATGAATATAAAGGACAATCTTATTATTATTTCCTGAATCTACATACATACTGCAACTGAAGCAACCCTCAGCTGATCTAACTTTTTTTGACAGATGAATATAATTTCTTGTTTCAGGCTGACAATGAAGAGATTAAGTTTGATTTGATGTGCAAGATCTTTGTGAGTATCCATGAAGCTTTTCATTTGAGATTATCTTGACAACATAGAGCTTATTAGATTGTGAGATCTAATCAACAATTTATTAGCAGGTAACCCAACCCCTCAAAGAACAAGAGATGATACTGTGTTCATCCTGTAGTGATGGTTTTGAAGCTCCAACAGGAACTGCTCTTGTGAGGCTCTAAGATTCATAAGTGTTGGTGAACTGATGTGTCGTGGCTGTTGAGTTAGTACGGCCTGGTCCACGGGTCAATGTCGGGAGTCTTTGATCGGTTGAGCTGTATATCGTGGTTGGTCGGGCCCTCAACTGATGAACAAGAGATGTGTCGTGGCTGCTGAGTTAGCACGGCCTGATCCACGGGTCGATGTCGGGAGTCTTCGATCAGCTAAGCTATATACCGTGGTTGGTCGGGCCCTCACGATGGGGTGTTGATCAGCATCTCTCGGTCCGAATACCGGTTGATGGCTCGTCATGGGGACATCGGTCGACGACTCCAAGGTCAGAACACTCGTGGCTGGAGGGTGGCCGCTTTCCTGCAGGGATGGTCTTCGTCGGGTGATTGCCGACTGTGGCCCATCCAACGAGCAAGTCAGCAGTGGATTGATCTTTTTTTGTTTTCCCCCGCTGGTCGAATGCTGGCCAAGGACTTTTTATACTACTGTCCGAGGGTCGATCGTATGCAGGTTTGGCACGGCGATCGATCCTCTAGGGGTGAGACGATACCTTTGTGCGACCGCCATCTCGGGACACATGGAACGGTGCCGTCCCGAGCTTTTCGGGACGGGATATATCGAACAACGCCTTAGTACGGATTCTAACTCGGTGCGTGAGGATGCTCCCCTTGCTGACTTGGCTGTATCCTGGTGTGACGTGATCTTGATCCAAAATATACCTTATCAATAAGTAAAGAAATCTAGGGGTGAGACGATACCTTTGTGCGACCGTCGTCTCGGGACACATAGAACGATGCCGTCCCGAGCTTTCCGGGACGGGATATACCGAACAACGTCTTAGTAGGGATTCTAACTCGATGCGTGAGGATGCTCCCCTTGCTGACTTGGTTGTATCCTGGTGTGACATGATCTTGACCCAAAATATACCTTATCAATAAGGAAATTTTTTTTATCAGAACTAAGTCTCCCTGATTCATCATCTGCATTCTGCAAAGGTGAATTAGAAGCTTAGGTAGAAAAGAAGGATTTATTTGGTAAAAAATGTAGAGTTATACTGAGCTTAATTGAGAAATTTGGCATGAATGTCACAAAAAAAAATGAAGAACATAAATCATGAATATAGACAGCCATCAAGACTTAAATATGATGATAATTTGATTTCTGTAATTTTCTTGCACAGGTTATATTTATCAAAATATATATTTAAGTAAGTGTTGTTGATGATGAACTGCACATATATAATGAATGAAATTACTGTGTATATTTGAGTAAATCTCAGCTAAAATGACTTAATTTCCCATCTTTATTTTTTGCAAGTAAAAGAGTTATTAGCTAATTATAATTGTGCACTTAAATTATCGATCAAGTATTTCATAAAAAGATAGAATCCGACCCGTCAACCCATTGGGTTGTCTTAAACGGATCGAGTCCCGTCGTTTCCAGTTGCATCGTCATATGCCCGATCCGATAAAGACAAGTTTTCGGATATTGGATCCACCCGCAGTTATCGGGTCGGGTCAAGATTGCTTAACGGGTTAAAAGATTCAATTACTACCGTCATCTCCTGTTTGTTTTGCACCCTCAAAACCTCGCCCTCGACTCCGACCATGAATCAAATGGAGTCGTCTCTCCGCGTCCGCCGCTTCGAAGGGCTCCCCTCGCCCGATGAATTCTCCTCCAAGATCGAACCCACCAATGTTGCCGCGGTACTCGATCTGCCTCCGAATCGTTCTTCCGTAGTTTCCTTCTCGTGTTTTGATTTCAAAACTCTTCCTTTTCACCTCTTCACGAAAATGATCTCGGTCCTATTTTTGCCCTCTTTGTAGGTATTTCACGGCGCTGTTAAGGATTGGAAGGCCATCTCACGGTGGAACCCTTCAGATGGAGGTCTTGACTACTTGGAGGTTACTTCTCTCTTGCTGCTTTGCTATTTCATAACTACTCTCTGTCTCCGAATGAAATCTTGAATATTTTATGAATATGAACTTCGAGAGGTCAGAATGATTGGAGATGTTTCGGTTTTATGGTTGGGTAATTCTGTCAGTTTGTTGTATAAGATGCGGGTTGGGTGCAAATTACTTGTGTTTTCTTTCTTGCGTTGTGAAGGAAAACATTGCAAAGTTCTAGGTGCATTTGTGTCCAAGCTGGTACTGACAGCAGATGAATGAACAACACGTTCGGTGATAACTCTGTAATTACAGTATTCTTATAGGGGTTTGGTTTGTGATAAGAGCACAAAGAACTCAGGATAAGTGTTTGTTGGTTGTTGATCTGTTTGCTGATACGATGATTAAGAGTTTAAGAACGTTTAGTTACAACTGGAAGTATTAGATTGCTTCAAGAGGGTCTGTTTGTGTGGATCAGTACCTCCATCGCTATATGTGATCTCAGGCCTCGAGTTGGATGCAAAAATTTATTGCCAAACTAAATGACTGAAACAACTTCTCCAGCACTAATGAAACTTCCAGATGAATGCTGCAGAATAATGGCTTCACTTTGATGTGATATTTCGATATGCTAATTCTGAAAATCCATTGTTTTACAATGTTAGGGTGGCAATCTAATGTGTTAATAAATATTGTTGTAAATATTTGATGAGGGAATGTACACTGGCTGCAGTCCTATTGGAAAGACATTCTCTGTGTTTTTCTTACACTTTTAAGGATGTGCCTTCACAAGTTTCACACCTGTAAAAATTATGGGTGACTGCTGACGGACTCATAGGCAATTTGAATGTAAGTGCTAGATTTTGTGTGAGGCTTTTTTGAAAAAGACTGGATGCCATGGGACGACCAGGTTTTATTATTATCTTGATTGAAATTGCAATCTTTCTTTTCTCAACACTTCAATTGACATGTCACATTTTCTATGTAAACATGGGTAAAATGACCTGTGGGTACTGCCTGCTATGATCTATTTTAGGAGATCCAAAAGTAGATAACAATTTCTAGTAAGGTAGGAACTTTCATGGGTGGCCATATTTTTTCAACGACACTTTATCCTTAGTTCACAATAGTGCAATGTTATGTGAAAGATGGTAAAATAACTGCAGGAAAGTGTTGGGTCTTCTGTCTTAGAGGCTATGCTGTCAAGATCAGGGCGAATTTTCTACGGTGATATTAGAAGTCATGAGAGGGTATGATCCCCCTTCATTCTCTCTCTCCCTCAATTGCTTTTTAATATTATAAATCACATATATCTATGCACATCATGTTCATGGTTTTCACAGACTAGCTTCCTTAGCTTGGCGTATCTAAATCTGATTATAGGTACCAATACCGTTCTCTACATTTATTACCTCTTGCAAGAAGCATCTCCAAAATTTGGATGTTGGTATCTCTTTTGAGGCACAAGTCTGTTCAGAAGATTCAGACTTGGCTAACTCAGATATCCCTGGTGAACTATTTGTAGCTCAGGTTGGAACCATGAAATGTTTTTAATATGAATCATTTAGCACATGTAGTACAAATGGTTGAAGTTGTTCTGAAATTTCTTTGCAATCATGAAGCTAAGAAATAACCTTGTTTATGTGTGACAAAATGAGCTGACTGCATCCACAGGTTCCCATCATGAACACGGAAAGAAATGAAAGGTGTCCGTTGGAGACTCTGACAGAAGACATCCAGATGGTTCTGCTCAGCCTTCATTTTCCTTTGTTATTTTCCTAGTATGAGACCAGATCTTTCAGTTAGGATGCATATGGACATATGTAATCGTGGTTGACTTTCTTTGTGATGTAGCCTGCGTTTCTAGGGATCAAAACTTTGGCATCGATTAACTTCTGGATGAATATGGCTCATTCTAGATCAAGCACTCACTATGATCCACACCATAATCTGCTTTGCGTGGTATCTGGTTGCAAAAGAGGTATTATCTTAGTTTATGTTTCTTACTTGACAAAAATCCTAAATCTGTTCCAATTGGAGGTTTTTTTTTTCTTTACCTTTTTACAACTTTGTGACCATGGATTATAGTGGTTAAAGTCATTAGTTTTTTCTCCTTTATTGCAATGTACGTTGAACAATTTGTTTGAGAACTGGTTGAGTAAATAGATTGAGCTGTATTTTAATAATAGATCTATTAATTGGATGCCAGTGTATTCCTTGATAAACAACATGGAACTAGATAAGCTTATATTTCAAGCCTTTCTGGCATTTCAATTGGTCTGTAGAATTAAATGGATTACAAACTAGAATTTGCTAAACCTAGTGGGCATGTCTTGCCTTGTGACATTTTTTTTCTAACTTACCATGAAGTTTCTGATAACCATACAATTGTTTTGTCTGGATTTTTGACAGTAGTACATACTGCAAGTACATGTATTACACATCATACTTTAGATTTGGTAGGATGGACTTTTAAATCATATTGGCTGGTCAATCCACAAACAGTATCAAAGTCAATCTGTAACAGAACATCATGCAACTAATAACTTTTGACCTGATTTAAAATAAACTTCTGGTTAGATTTATCAGGTGATGGTCTGCCCTAGATTGATATGTACTTTCCTCTTTGGGGACATGGATTTTTGGGATTCACTCAAGCTGAGTGTTTGTTTGTCTGAAGTGACACTTCATGGTGTAAAGACTGACAATTTGCTTGTCTTGTTGCACTTCTCTTCATGTTTGATAACTCACACATGTCGTTATATATGGTTGTAGTGGTCCTTTATTCTTCCCACTGACAAACTTGCGTTTTTGAATGTGTGTACACATAGTGAAGACAAACGATGTAATGGTTGTCTAGTTAGTTCCTATAGTGGTCTATGGTGCATAAGCTAGATTTTTTTTTTTTAAAAGATGTGAACTCCTTCCATCATCATTTTGTGATCTTTTTCCTATATTTTGATCATGACTATAATTAGTGCTTGTTATATTTCAATGATCCTGCACACAAGTGGTTAGGTCTCTATATTATAATTGATGGTGCCATCACGCTTCTATCTTCACACTCTATATTTTAATAGTAAACTCAAGGATCGTAATTTTGTATCGTATCGACGTTTCGAGCTTTGCTCGGTATGGTATGGTACTAGCATACCGAGCATTACGCTAGGGTGTATCGCTCGGAACGTGTGTGTGTATATATATATATATATATATATATATATATAAAATCAATATATATAAAATAATATAAAAAAAATTAAAAAAGGATGCGTATGTTGCCTTGGCGACGTCGCCTCCTTTTCTTCTCCTTGTCGCGTCAGACGAGGAGAAGAACATGATCTTCTCATCTGCGATGTTCGGCAAAGACGCCGAAGGCTACAAGTGTCTCCGGCCTTCAGTGAAGAACGCAGCGAAGGCTGCAAGCATCTCCGGCCTTTGGCGAAGAATGTGACAAAGTCTGCAGGCATCTCCAGCCTTCGGCGAAGAAGAAGTCAAGCCGTCGCCTCGGATCGGAAAGTGTTGAGGTTGTCCTGATTCTCCCTCTTCTTCAAGTGCCTTCTCTCTCTTCTCCCTTGACGCTTCTTCTTCCCTCGCTGCAGCCGGGCTGATATCGCCCGGTAGCGGGAGGTCCGCGTATTGGTCTACTGGCGAACCGGTACCGGACGGTATCATTCGAAATTAAAATTCTTGAGTAAACTTTAACTTTCTTCATGAACTATTTTGTTGATAAGCTATGTGAGTCATATCTCATTTGGCCATTTGTGTGGCTTAGGTGTACCAATATGACATGTGATAAATAGTCATTTTACATTTTAATATAATGTATACTGATTACGCCATCTGTCAAACTCTTCCTTCTCAGTTGTCTTATGGCCCCCTTCTGCGTGTTCCATATTATATCCGATGCCAGTGTATGGAGAGGCCTCAAACCATAGGTATGATGTTCTTTGATTACACAAGGAAAACTATATAACCACTTAAAATCTTCATTTTTCTCTGCAGTGCTGTTAATATAGAGAAGCCTAATTTTTTGGTCCATCCAAGAGCCAAAAACTATGAGGAGCATTCCCAGAAGATCGTTCTACATCCTGGAGATGCTCTTTTTATTCCTGAAGGATGGTAGGGTAAATTGTTTGTTTGTTTATAATACATTTTCTTACTTGCTATCTGAAGCATAACTTTTTACATTCATCTATGCTATAGGTTACAATTCTTTGTTTTTGTTTTGCAAGACATGTATGCTTGTTAGTTTATTTTTTTTCAAGAAACACGGTGCTAACTCTGCAACTTGAGGAACAAACTCTTTTTGGTAACTTTGCATCCTGGCCTATCTAGTTCTTGTGCAATAAAAATAAAAAGATAATAATTCTTAATTGCTATAAAATGCTGAAAATATTATTAAAATTTCCAGGAAATTTTTATTTGATATTCTAATAGGAGTGCTAATTGTTATTGATTGTTGAAGATTATAGTAAGTTTAGGTTAAACCTTTGTACTTCTATCTAATGGCAAATGCCATATACTCCTTTTGGGAGGGTGAAAAGTTTATCCTGCAAAATTGACATTGCATGTGTGTGTATGGATGATGTTAGGTTGGTCATGCCCAGTGTTTTTAATAGGCGCTTGGGCGAGGTGAGGCCCGATCACCTCGCACAACCTCTAGGCGACACGATTCATTGAGGTGCCGCTTGGGTGCTTTCCCGAGTGAAAGTGGCATAGCACAAGAAATTAGAAGAGAAAGGACGAGATTGGAAGAGAAAGGGGTCCAGTTGAGGAGGGCAATGAATTGAAGGTGTATACAACAGAATCGATCGGTTCTTGGCGGCGAAGACTTGATTTGTGTTCGGTGGTGGATGAGAATATAAGGTTTTGAAGACGGCGGGTGGGAGGGCAGAAGACTCGCTGGAAGATGTGATCTCTCTCTCCCCCCTCTCTCTTTCATGGTCTACCTTTTCTCACGCTCAAGACATGATGCGTGATGGACATGAGAAGTAATTAGTGCGTTGTGAAAAGCAATAAGTAGTGCCCAAGACACGATGCATGATGGACATGAGAAGCAATAAGTAGAGCACTAAGTAGCAATAAGTGGCATAATAAGTAGCGCACTAAGTATTAAATCACAATAAATAGCACTCTTGATTCCAATTCCGTTCCGTCAAGATGCCAATTGACTTATTCATTTCTAAATTTGGGTCAAGAATCACCTTATCAAATGCTATTGAGCTCAAATTATGAGTCAACTCAGGTATAGTAGTTAAAGAATCACATTTCGTAATATATATTTCAAGTCGGCTATGGGAACTCAATTTGATGTGGTATTTTTATTTTTTATGTTCATATTTATCTATTTTTATATTTTAATATATATATTTTATATTTTAATATTCTTGAGCGTCTCGCTTTGCTCGGGCAGGTATGTAGCATCTCGAGCATTTTGGGACCTTGACGCCTTTTGATGCTTAGCACTTTTAAAAACATTGGTCGTGCCATCGTGAGCCCAACCTTCGAAATTCTGAAGCATGCCTCACCCTTTTTACCTATGCATAAGGACATTGGAATAGCCTTGTTATGGTTTTAAATGGGCCTAACCTATTGGCTTAGTTTCCATCTTGACCATGACTTTGAGTGCACATGTCTATCTCTCTGTATAGATAACATTAATAACATCAATACAGACATATATATATATATGTGTGTGTGTGTATATATATATATGTGTGTGTATATAGATATATATATATGTATATATAACATCAATACAGACATATATATATATATGTGTGTGTGTGTATATATATATATGTGTGTATATATATATATATGTGTATATATATAT